>JAILXH010001392.1:0-13409 GCA_023558415.1 Piaractus mesopotamicus | reverse complement strand
CTCAGTGTGGCTTCAGCAGGAACTCTTCCACTCTCTATAACGAGGTAATGGTGCAAGACTAAAGAGGAAATTAGCCGTCAGCCCACCACCACGGGTTCATGCACCATGAAACCTGAATGCTTACCTGCTCAGTGCCATCCTGTGCATTTATGCCAGCTAACAACATGAAATGACTTGCCTAAATAACCACATCATTTTATCAGTGTGGCGCAAAGGGGAACTGAAAGCATTGAATTGCATGTAATGTTTTTGGAAGTCTGAGATAGAAAAGCCCCTGCCAATCTTAAATAGTCTTCTGGAAGTACAAATAAAGCTTTGTTTCAGCTTTACTACTCAACCACCAACAAGATCAGAGCTAACAAAAGGTCTGTTGATCCTACATGTTGCATTTGCATCTGGAATCTGTCCAGTCTAATCAAAATTAAAATAAAACTTTGAGTCGTAACGAGAACATTAGGAGTGTCAACTATTTGGTACATAGGTAAATGGGAATTCCACTGATTTTTCTGTATTTCTGCATAAATCATTCTTTTGTGATGTAAACAAAGTCATTCTGAGTGGTTTGACATGAAATAGCGCATTGTAGAGACATTTACAGACTCAAATTTCTTTACGGTGATGGTGATGGAAACCAGGAGTTACAAAGTCTACAATGCAAATGTAGTCATTTTATTTACCGTTCAAAACGAACAGTGAACCTCAATCTTCTGAGTTCTTAAGTGTCATGTTGATGATTGTAAAACAGTGATAAAACTAAGAAAAGTGAGTTTTCTTTTCATATTGTTTTGCCACACGCTGTATGTGCTGTACTTCTCCACCATGAATGACTTTTAAAAAAATATGTTTTAGACCCGGATCACATCTCAGAACTATCACAGAACAATGTCTCAGGCTTTAGGCATCATAGTTAATTTTAACGTTTTCTGAGGTAGCTTTTGGAGAACATTAAATGTTTCAGATGTCTGGTTCCTACCCTCACTATGAACAGTTATGACTCTCAACTGTCTCATCAAACCACTCTAAATGGCTTTAACATCTGAGCAGTTTTATTATGCAGAAATTTTGAAAAAGCAGTGCACTAGCGGCGGACTGAAAAATAGGGATGCAGTTGTCGAGTCTAAAACCAGGACTAGTCCAGATTGAGTCTAAAGTGAACCCAGTCAAGTCCGAGTCTAAATGAGTCAAGACCAAAACCCAAAAAACTGCGTCCTCTTTAAGACCGAGCGTTAATTTGAATCTCCTTCCAGTACAAGTTACTGAAAAAATGTAAAGGAAGGATATTCTGTCAGCAAACAAAACTGTACATATAAAAATAACTCGAAATTCAAATCATGATAAAACACCTGCTCTTCTGCTTACAAACACAGATGTCATATTGAAAAATTTGAATTCATTGCCTGCTCTGAATGAGTCCACCCAATGTCCACTCTAGAGCAGGCATTCGAAGAAATCCGACCAGTGCCCACTCTGAACCGATGCCTGTATCATTTTATCTATTGTGACAGTGTAATTAAAAACAGCTTATTGGTTTCTGTCTTGGCTTAATTAAGTCAGTTAAATTACGTGCCCATATTAAGTAACCCTTGTTTGTCAGTTTTGTAATCAAAATTATATCAAGATATCTTCTGATTCTTTTCTGACAGAAATGAAAGTCAAACAAACTGCACCAATCAGTAATGCTACCATCTGACATCAGTAACCCTTCCTGTCCTTTTACATATCCTGATCATCTTCTTTTTAAGTACAACAATACAGTTTATAGAGAGAACTTGGGTTCACCTCTCTGCTATGTTCAGGTTCAGCGCCATGCAGTCAAATTTTGGAAACATGCTACTGTAAACCGAATATTATACTTTGTTTAATATTTCAATGTATTAAATATTCAGCCACTGTAATCTAGGTAGCTGGGTGCCTTTGGAATAGTAGCAACAGCAAGTCAGTTAGAATGAAAGTAGGCTAAACATCACTGTTATGCTAACCAGGCTGTCAAATTCAGTAAAAATCCCATTTATGTGGAACAGGAGTACCAAGACAAGTTCGAGACAACAAAAAACATCTCGAGATGGGCTTAAGTACTACAGCCCTACTGAAGAGCACTTTCAGACATGAAGGGCGAACTGTTAAACGGGTCACCAACACTATCCAGGAGAAGAAAAAGGGGGAAAAAAAACACCAGCATGATCAGAAGGGCTACGTCAAGGTTTGCTGAAAAGTGTCTTATGAAGAGATGAACTGATTAATCTGTACTGTAGAGATGGAATGAGGAAAATGTGGAGGAAAAAGAACTGGACAGCTGCCAGTAGAACTGGCTCATCTTTCTTTACTTATGATACGACTACAGAGAACAGCAGCACAATGAATTATGAAGTGTGCAGAAGCATCTGAAACATGCTCATAAAGCATCTATGGAGTTTGTCCAAAAGTTGGAGTGATTTTTGACTGGCAAACTCAACCGCCTGACCTGAACACTTCTCAACATGCATTTCACCTAAAAAAGGCAGAGAGCCTCCCAGTACAAGCAGAAGCTGAACGTGGCCTGGCAGATGAGCACCAGATAATATGCACTTCTTATTTTTGTACATGCTTAAAAACGTGTTTCTTCAAGAGTCACGAGCTCTACATAGAACAACTTCATGCTTACATGGTTCTTTGCATGGTGAAATGGTTGTGCCGATTGATGGAGAATGTGTTTTGTATGGTCCTGTACAGAACCTCTTTGAGAGTGGTTGTGTAAAGCACCACAAAGGGTTCTTCTGTTGTTACAAGCTTTTGGTGCTATGTTCATTCTCAATCTAAACAACCATTTCAATATGTAAAGAGACCATTTAAGCATGAACTGGTTCTACGTAGCACTCATGATTCTAAATAGAACCATTTCCTTTACCAAAGAACCCTTCAGGAACCATCTTTTAAGAGTCTACTTTTAGTAGGGAAACATATCGCTGCTGTCAGAAGAAAACCTCATATCTCCATTTTTGTTGTTTTTCAGTTTTTGTCGTAATTTGAAAATACCTGTTGTCCTTTACATTGTGTGTAAATTTCATAATGAATGCACCAAAAGAAACGGCCCAGAATTACTTAAGAATAAGTCTGGTTCCATTGACTTACGTGAAAAGTAAAGTAGGTTTTTTCCTTCTCCTGTAAAGTTATCATTTTGGAGATATGAGGTTCTCTTTCGTCAGCAGCGATATTGTCATTGACTGCAAGCACCACCAGCGATGCAGCTTGCTGTTAAAAGCTGATAGAGCATAACAGTCAGTGGTGCATGAACAAGAGGAGATTTGGAGACCTCCATTGTGAAGAATATCTTTTTAAAGGCAGGGCAGTGTGACTTGTATGTAAAGAAATCGTTAGAGTATTTAAAGAGTACAGTTTCTCCACATACCCTTGCAACACATGATAACATAGAACTAATGAGCTGCTAGCTAGCTGTTTTGTCTTTTTGGCCTTCCGCCCATCCAAACATTACACTTTGGCCCCCAACACAAAATCTGGGCATCTATGCAATAAGACAGTCTGACAGTTTCATTTGTTTTAGCATTTGCTATGCAGTGTCTCCTCAATAAGCAGAGTCCTAGTAAAAGTTCCAGAACGCATCAGTGTGTCAGTTTGTTGAGACAAAGGGGACAGATGTCCTCGTCACTCTCTCTATATATGTACTACAGTACTTAACAACATATGTGATACTAAATTGCAGATCGGGTGCTGGAGCATGAGTGTGAAAATTCCTCTGTTGGCGATATCAGTGTCGAGAACTGGCGTTGACCTGGTGGATCATGTTCCCAGACCAGACTGTAAAGTTAGTTATAGACATTTCTCCTCATAAAGTTGCACTGGATTCAGACTCTTATATCAAAGTCCAGCCTCTGTCTCCAGTATCAAACTTTCAATTTCTCCAAAGGCCTATATGTCATTTTTTATAATTAAATAGAGAGCTGTTTTAGTACTTTACAAGGGTTTAGTCTGTGTATAGTCTATGCACTTGCAGTTGCTTTTGCTCTCTCTCTCTCTCGCTCTCTCTCGCTCTCTCGCTCTCTCTCTCTCCCCCTCTTCCTTCCCCCATCGGTTGCTGTTTATAGCGGTGTATTGTTTTGTTGGGACAGATCGTTTACTCTGGCACTGTCCCCTCTCAACTCCGCTGGCCCTTCTGCACAGTCACCCCACATCGCCATGGCAACCAAAACACGACGACATCATAACAGTGTCAATCATATCCTCTCTGGTAGGGAGAGGCTCGAGGAGGAACGCGTTGACATCCAGGGACCCGTGCAGTCGCTCTATTGCTGGCACCGTGAAGCATGAGCCAGGGATTATGACAGTACTCTGTTTCACTGTTGGTTTAACAGAGGTGTCTGCGAGAGCACATTTCTGAAACGCCTTCGAAACACCTGCGTTTTGTTTTTTGGCCCTGTGATGCGCTCGTTTAGCTCTGATTTACAACGCACTTTAGCAACTCCAACTGGGCTTTGTTGACTGTCATTTATCCCCAGAGTTTACAAGGGCCTCGTTACTCCTCTCACAGCTCCTGAATTATGGACTACGAGGGGAGTTTTATGTCACCAATTAATTACTGTGAGATCATTCAGAATTAAATGGGGTTTATACTACTGCTAAGAGCAGGCAAACACCCATTTTATACTGAAGCTCTGCAACTGAACCACTCTTGAAGTCAGTAAGATCTGGGAGGATGGTTATTTTTAGATTCAACTGTGCATAACAACTTATCAATCATCAACAGCCCTTCTCTTCCTCCATGTTATCTATCATGTCTTTTGCACATCTGTCATCATCAGCATATGGTGTATACAACCATTGGAAAGCTACCGCACAGAAGATTGCTACATATAATGGTTAAAAACACTCATGCCTGAGATATTGTTCTGCAATAGTTTTGAGTTTTGGCCTATAATGCATCTTTTTACATTTAAATATTCATTGCAGAGAGGCACATGCTGGGCGTTATACGGTGAACTAGTGCCCAAAAATGTTTTTTCCCTATCGGATTTACCACATTACATTTAAAAAGTCAGAAGGCATGTGTAGGTTCCTTAGTCATTTTAGACAGTGAATTAAATTACTATATATGCTTTGCAGACATCATTACCCCTGGTTCCTATCACCGCCCTGTAAACAAATCCGAGTTGATAAGGTCCTCTAGAGCATAACATTTTATGTCCCATCACTCTGAATGACTTTTACATCTCAGCCACTGAATTATTTAAATTCTGAAAATACAGAGGAATCTCCATTTAAAAATACCTGTTCTTTGGAGCCACGTCGTAGAAGAACCACTTTTGGTTCCATAAAGAAGCGTTCAATGAATGGTTCCTTAAAGAATCATTTTTATAATTGAGATGTAGGAGTGAAGAACGTTTTTAAAGTTTAAAGAATCTCCATGTAATGTAAAGGCTATACCAATTAAACTATTTCCTAGAACTGTATGTCCAAGCCTAGAACCATTTAAGAATCTTTATTTCTAAAAGTGCACACAGGTATTTGGACACGTTTTGAGGTTATCGATATGAATGGAAGTGGAAGTCTTAATCAATGGATCTCTGGCTGTTTGGAGAATGACTGAAGCCTCATTAGTGCATCTACTATGGCTTGTCAATAATTATTTCCTATCGCTGTCAATGCGTTACTACAAGCAGTGCAGACAAGGTGATCTCACTGGGGCCCATAGCCCTGGGGGCTTACATCAATCAGACCCCATCATATTTATTTGACACCCTACTTCACTGCTTAGGCAATTTCACACAGATGACTCATGGGTAGCTATGAAAACATAATACTAAATAATAATACATAAATCATTGGCCTAGAGCAGCAACCTGAGGAGATAAATAAGCAGTTTTGGCACGGGGGTCCACTGAAGGGGATATGTTTTAGGCCTCCAAACTACCATAATACAAAGTCAGGCATCCTTTAACATTCTGTGGTATAGCTTTTAGAGACAGTAAGACGCTGGTTCAGACGTCTCATTCCTATCACTACCACTGTGAACAATTCTGACTCAGCAAGTTTCTCCAGAATAATGCATTTTGATGCATTTTGTTTAGATCTTAATACCCGAATTATGGAGAAATACTGAAAAAAAAATAGTGGGATCTTAGATCCCACTTATGCCGCTGATCGTACTCGCTGATCAACGTCTGTAAACATTGCACAAATTGACTGAGCTTATTTCATTGTATCACACATCCGCTATCAAGCCACCTTCATTACCGCCCACAAGGATCATTCAAAGTGTTCGTCAGTGTCTGCCTTTCCTTTCTTGGTAAATGGATTTACATAGACAGGAGTAATCAATCCTAGCGTGATGCACTCTGAGACATTTGGGCCAAGCTCTGCTAAACCAATCCAGGAGATCCAAACTGTCACTGGATCCTATATAGCCTACCTCTAACCATATGCTTTACTCTTCGCGCTCACATGACTCTGGCCATGCCTTGAACAGGTTGACTTTTATTAAAGCTGTAAAGGGGAGAGAAAGTAAATCCCCAAATGCTTGTATGCAGCATGCAGCCCGTGCTTCGGGAGGAATGCGTCCAAACCCGATCTCCATGCTTATCAGTGCCTTCCTCTGTTTACATCCACGTTGCCATAGCGACCTCCTCCATCTGCATTCCCTCAAAGGGGCCTGGTCAGCAGTAATCGTCCCCATGGCGACAGGCTTTGCAAAAACAAAAGACTAAAAAAATCACGCCGCGATCTTGTGATTCCATTTTTTTTGGCCCTTTTGGCCTGCAGCCCACCCTCCTCCCTCCCACCACTCACCAAAACATAGCACTGTTGTGGACACAAGTGGCCATCCCGTGGCGACAGTAGGAGGGAACAGGGAGCGATTTTTCCACTGCCCGGCTTCCGCCGCAGCTCCTGTGGCCTACTGACTGAGGCTGAACATGCACACACATTCTCTCACACACCCAGATAATCCATCCCAATGGCGAAAGGTGGGCTGCTAGGGTGGTGGGAGGTAAAAACTAATGCAAACACAGGCTCACACACATGTTCACATGCAGGTCACATCTGTTTCCTGTTAGCTGCTGTGCCCTGATCTCCTCACACGCTCTTAAATGAGCTCATAATGAGCTTCCATCAATATTCACAGAGGAACGAGAGAGGAAGAAAGAAAAGCAGAATAAAGGCTGGCTGTATGACGCCGAGAAGGCGAGCAGCTCATCACGACGATTATGGTCAACCACTTCCTCACAGACACACACCCACAAAAGATGATCTAACTAATACCACATCCACAAGAAAAACACAGATACACGGTGAGATTTTGTGGCTGCAGGAGGTTTAATCCTTATAACCAAGTATACCTATAGTAAGCAGTATTCAGCTGTTGCAATGAGGTCAGTTATGCTCAAATTGACATCCAACCTCCAGCATCCAGCTGACTAATACTCTTTAAACTATATATATGTAAACTGTAAATTCAGGTTTAGGTTTTTTGAAACATTTTTAAACAGGTCAGTGTCTAGTTGAGGTTTTTGACAACCAACCAGGGATAGCATGACCGCAACATCACATAAACACCAGTGCTAAAAACGAAAACACATTTTCAAAAGTAATAATGTGGAGTTGATTTGATGTTGCAGGTCCCAATTAGGGAAACTGGAGGAACTATACAGTGCCCCACTGGTGACATCCCTTCTTAATCTAGAGCACGTGTCAGGCTCCGGTCCTTGCAGGCCAAAGCACTGCGGACTTCAGCAGGCTGCCTCATTAAACACACCTGATTCAGCTCATCAGCTACTTAGCAAGACCTTCATGAACTGAATTCAGAGCGTTAGACGAGGGTAGACACTAATCTCCACAGCACTTTGGCCCGAAAGGTCTCCAGTTTGACTTGCCAGATCTAGAGAATGCGTGACTACAAGGATCATATGAGTTGAGATTTTCTTAACTGAGAAGTGCACACGCCCACAGGCAACGAGAACAGCGGCCTTGAACACAGCCACAAGAGACAGATTTAGGGTGATATTAGCAACTTGTCACCTCCTGATGTGAACATATGGTTAGTAAGGCGTGGGAAGGAGACAGTTAAAAAATGATTTAAATATTTTGTTCCCACATCTTACTAAGTCATGGCCTCTACTTAATTATCTTGTTCCCACACCTTACTAAGCCATGGACACTACTTAATTATTGTGTTCCCACGTTTTACTAAGCCATGGCCACGACTTTTTCCCATGCTATATTACAACCCCATTTCCAAAAAAGTCTGTGCAGAATGTAAATAAAAATGGAATGCAATGATCTGCAAATCATGTTAACCATATTTTTAAAGGAAAATACTACAAAGACAACATATCAAATGTTGTCACTGAGAAATTGTATTGTTTTTTGAAAAATATATGCCCACTTTGAATTTGATGCCAACAACACGTTGCTATAACAACACTCTGTAAGTGTTTGGGAACTGAGGAGACCAACTGCTGTAGTTTTGAAAAAGAAATGTTTTCCCATTCTTGGTAGACATAGGATTTCAGCTGCTCATCAGTTCAGGGTCTCCTTTGTCATATTTTTCATTTTATAATGCGCAAAATGTTTTCAGTGGTGCAGGCAGGCCAGTTTAGCACCTGGACTCTTTTAATACGGAGCCATGCTGTTGTAATGCATGCAAAATTGGTTTTACATTGTCTGCTGAAATAATCAAGGCCTTCCCTGAAAAAGACGTCGTCTGGATGGCAGCATATGTTGCCAAAACATGTATATATATCATTCAGCATTAATGGTGCCTTCACAACGTGCATGTCACACATGCCATGTGACTAATGCTCCCCTATACCATCATGAATACTGGCTTTTGAACTGTGCACTGATAACAAGCTGAGTGGTCTTTAGCCTGGGGGCCACACGTCAGAGCCACTACTTAATCACATAGTTCCCACATCTTACTAAGTTGCTGCCACGACTTAATCATCTTGTTCCCACATGTTACTAAGTTGCAGCCATGCTGTAATTATTTTGTTCCCACGCGTTACTAAGTCATGGCCATGACTTAATTATCGCGTTCTTGATTGAAACTTTATCTTGTTTCCATGCCTTACTAAGTTGTGGCCATGCATTGTTTTTATTAAGAAGGGATATTGCCGAGATAAACAGCTACCATGTAGCAACTCTTGTAGTTTTGTAGCTCATAGTCAATAACTGACTGCTAAGTTCTCGAAGGCAGAAAGAAATTTTCTCAATTTATTTTCTCTTGGGGTTTCTGTCATATTTAGTCATTTAGTCACCATATTGGCTTTTAGTTACCACTATATTAGTGCATGCATGACTTATTAAAAGAAAAAAAAATGAAGTGGTGAATGACAAAAAAGAGAAATAGAAGGAGAGATACAGAGAGAAAGAGCACTCAGTATTGTACTGTACTTTTAAACCCTGTGATGTCATTTTACCTCAAATATTACAATTTATAAGAGACAAGGGCAAAAGTATTCCGAGCTTTAAACAGGTAACAGACGAGCCTCAAGCATTAATCAAAAATATTCTGTGGCCCAAGTGTTCAGTCACTTTTTGACATGTCTCATTTTGTACATGCCAAGCAAAAGGGCAAGACAACGCTTCCCTTTCACTTCCCACAAAAGCATCTTGCAGGGCCGAGTTTGATAGCACAACAAAGCGTAACTATGGCGACGTAAACACACCCACTAAACATGTCACTCATCCAAAGGTCATTCAAGATCACAGCATCTGTGTGTAACTGCATCTCCAGGGTTCAGTACTGAGTGCAAGGCATGATACGTGCAATCATGTAGAGAAGAAGTATGTGGGGTTATAGGTCGCGTCTTTAAGGACAAAACGCTCAAATTATGGTGGTAGGTTTAAATATTATGATATCATATTTTTGCTATATTGCCCACCTCTACTTCAAATCATGTTGCATCGTTCTTAGATAATCTTGCTAATGGTGGTTTCTAGCACTGTATATAATATATAATACGCTGTATCTGTGTATTATATATTATTATATATATTATAGGATAACAATTTATTTAGATAGCACACTGTAGATGTTTTGTAGATACCTTGCATTTAAGTTTAACTAGTTGTTACTAACTCAGCCCAAAACCTAAACCCAACCCTAAACTTAGTTTAGTTTAACTGAGATAGGTTTTTAATCATTTGAACCTTGTAGATAATCTAGACGGGGCTGTTCAAATAAAATGGGACTTTATAAAGTGTTAGAAATCACAGAAACTAGTCTCTCTAAGACTACCTAATACTGACAACTCCAAAACTGGATCATTCTGTCTAATGACTTGATTTGCTATCTGATGGATGGGTTAGATCTTTAGGTTTCTTCTTCTTGCTCTTGCTCTCTTTCTCGCCACTGCCACACTTAGCTTGTTCACTTGGACCCTTGGACCCGGCTTGGACCTGGATGTCTGTAAAGCTGCTTTATGACTACACCCATTGTAAAGAAAAAAAAAAAAAGCTGCATGTAAATAAATTTGAATTGAACTGAGTTGAACTGAACATGGTATGATTTCAAGCTAGGCCTTCAGTTTGGGCCATAAATGTCAAAACGAGTAAATAAAACCTCTACAACAACGCTAGTTTCTGCTAGTGTCTCTATGGGATTCTAGTAGCATGTTAGCACTAAGATAATACACAAACATTTGAATCTTGTAAAAGACATTCCTCATGTTTTATTTGAAGCTTGTAATAGGCATTGACGTATTTTACTTTGCATGTAGCAAGTTTTATGGTGAAGAGCCCTGGCATAGAGCTGCTGCCACTGTTTTGCATTTCTCACAACTGTTTAGACTACCGCTAACATCTCAAGGACTTCCAGATGGCCTAGAGTGACATTTTTTTTCTCATGAATTTAGTCCCACCCATTGGAAATCCAAACATGATTGGCTGATTTCTCTGTCAATTGCTGTCAATTATGTCAGTGGTTAATCTGACACATTAGGCCTTCAGTTCAGATCCCGAACACCCAACCAATGGGAGAGCCGGCTTGGCTGTATCTAACCTAGATACCACAGAGAAAAAAATCCTGACTGGACAAATCCAAGAATTTAGACTTTAGGCCTAGCCCTAAAAGGCCTTGTGTTTCCCCACTGGGGAAAACTGCATAATGTGATTTTGTGCAAACTATTCTTTTAATAGTTTTAATAGTTAAAATAGTTGTAACTCCATAATGCTTTTGGGAAACTGGAGTTTGACCAGTATGAAACATACTTTATAACCGGATGCACGTAAATGTTAGTTTAAGAGGAGGCCAAGAGTAAGTGGTTACTGGTGAAGGAGAGCAGTTTCAGTCATGTTGAAATGTCATCTTCTCACGCGTCCATACGCCTGCAGCTAATCCAACATGAACAATGCAGGATATTAGATCATTCAAGGACAAACCCAGCATGAGCGTGTTTGTGTCAGTGTCAGCGCTCTCATTTGTACTCGAAGCCCGAAAAGAAAGATCTTGTGTGGTTTTTGTGTCGGGTGAAAGCGATGAGTCCTGCCATCCTGCTAGGCAACAGAAACCCTTTCTAAGAAATAAATGGCACAGACCTCCAAGGAATATGTAAAACTCATTTACATGGATATGAATTTCAGCTTCTGTCTGTGCTCCTTTCAGTCGCTCTCCATTTGTCTCTATCTCTTTCTCTCTCCGTCTCTTTCTCAGACACTCATACACACACACAGCAGTCTTTTGAAGTGGTATGCGGTTTTGGTGTCCCATATCAGGATGTCTCAGCCGCAGTAATGTAAGCAGGTCTGGGGAGTGGATTGAGACCGATCACATCATTAGCTTCCCAACGTTCAGTGGCAACAAAACAAACAGAGCTGCATCAGATTTTTGCTAGTCGGTGTAGACATGCACAACACGTATACACGTGCCTGCACACATGCACACACCCTCACGCTCACTGTTTTTTCTTGTATTTGTTACACTGTACATAGCGTCCATTCACATATAAGACTTTATATATTGCTATAACAAGACTATTCCATTTTACAGTACTGTGCAAACGTCATAGAATGCCCTGCATTTGTTTCATTTCCAGTCAAAATGGCCATTAAGTACAAGTTCATTTTTAAGCATTGGGGGGAAAAAAGCAGAAAACATGTATAAACATTTAATTTGTCCACCCTTTGCCTTTATTACAGCTTCCATTCTTTTCGGGAGTCTTGCTTTCAGTTTTGAAAGAAATTGGCAGGGATGTTTTTTCACACCTTCAAAGTTCAGTCTTAGAAGTTGGTTGCAATTCCTGCTTCTCACAATCCAAATAATTCCAAACAACTTCAATTATGTTAAAGTCTGGACTCTGGGGTGGTCAGTCTTTTGTGTCTGAGGATGTACTGGTGTCAGTAAGGCCTAAGAAGTAAACATATATTAAAAAAAAATATGGACATATATTTTTATATATTTGAAATACATGTCAAATGCATTGAAATCCAAGCTGATTCACATCCCAGACGTTAAATGTATTTCAAACATGTCTTTTTAAAATGTGTAGGGAAATATTACACATAGAAATGTACCATAGAAAAAAATAGATGCATGTAAATGTATATATAAAATACATTTAAAAATATATGAAAATGGCCAAAATACTTTAATGTATGTATCTAATGTACAATACTGTCTGCAATACCTTTTGAAATGAATGTGTATTCAGGTATCCTAATTTTAAGCATTAACAAATGAATCTTTAACATGGCAAATGCAAGTGTTATATGTATCAATACACTGTGAAAATGATTTAATATCTTCGAAAATACATTTCGAAATACATTTTGAGTGCCGTCTCACACACAACGGTTATTGAAAAGTGCAATACACAAACATACACAGCTCATGTATATTTAGTTATATTTGAAACCTTTGTTAACACTACAATTATATAATATAATAACAAATACAAATAAATGCATTTTAAAAATATATATTTAACAAATGTGTTTGGCCAATTATATACATTGCAAAATTATATTTTATAATTACATTAGGAACATATTTCTTTCCACGTGAGTTCTGCAGACACACTGTCCATTCTTTTGAAAATTTCTGAGTAATGTTTGATTTTTACAGTTGCTTTTCAATTACTTAAGAAAAATACACTGAAGAAGTTCTGTTCGCATCAAGCAGGGGGATATTTTCAACGTTCAGCTTCATAGTCGACTAAGTGTTATCCTTGGTATGAAGATCAGGTTTTGCCAAAAAAACTGACAGTGCACTTTTCCAAATTACTGTTTATTGAACAGGGTGGCATGGTGGCGCAGTGGGTAGCGCTGTCACCTCACAGCAAGAATGGCCTGGGTTCGATTCCTGGCCAGGCGACCGGGGTCATTTCTGTGTGGAGTCTGCATGTTGTCCCCGTGTCTGCGTGGGTTTCCTCCGGGTTCTCCGGTTTCCTCCCACAGTCCAAAGACATGCAGTTAGGCCAACT
>JAILXH010001391.1:16384-35367 GCA_023558415.1 Piaractus mesopotamicus | reverse complement strand
CACACACACACACACACACACACATACACACACACACACACACACACACACACAAAAACACTGCTTCAGATTTGAGACTTTATCTTCAACAGTTGCCTCAGTAAAGCCTTTTTTTGGGCCTTCTTGCTAAGCTAACATTAGATTTTTGTGCTAACAAAGACAGTGCGTGAAGCTGTAGCACACTACTGTTACCTGCAAGTATGACAGTCGTACACACCATATTTGACAGATGTTTATTAGATAGAAGTGGAATATAAAACCCACTCTGTAGGTACCTTAAATACCACCTTCATTTATTTATTTTAGCTAACCATTAAATTTAAGTTCGCTATGATGGTGCTTGCTCTCTGTAGCTGTAAGTTTTTGATCAACGTGTCAAAATCTTCTCTTTAGCTTGTTTTAGTACATTGGACCATGATAAATTTAGGGTCATTTGTGATGTACAAAACCAAGCTGCCCACAATCCACAATCACTTTTTTGCAGATATACTGAAAAGCCTGTGTTTTCAATGGAAAAAAGTGAATATGCTATGATAACACATTAGATACGAATCAGTATAATCATTAGAAGCCATCCATGAGTGGTTAAGCATTTAAAAAAACATATTTTTGAGTCTTTAAAGAAGAAGCTCTCTGTTCCAGGCTGTACTGTCACATTATCGTGAGGTGAACTGCACTTGAAAAATGAGCCATGTCTCCTGAATGCAGGTGCGTCTGGAATGGCCGACAGACTTGGCCATCAATCCCATGGACAACTCCCTCTATATCCTGGACAACAACATTGTGCTGCAGGTGTCTGAAAGCCTCAAGGTGCGCATCGTAGCTGGCCGTCCCATCCACTGCCAAGTCCCGGGCCTCGACCATTTCCTTCTCAGCAAATCAGCAGTGCACTCCACGCTGGAGGCAGCTAAGGCCATAGCTGTGTCCCATCAGGGTCTGCTGTACATCGCAGAAACAGATGAGCGGAAGATCAACCGCATTCAGCAGGTCACCACCAATGGGGAAATCTCTGTAGTGGCTGGTGCCCCTACCGACTGTGACTGCAAGATTGACCCCAACTGTGACTGCTTCTCTGGTGAGTGGACTGCTAGCTACTCATTTCCAAAGGCTGGACCTGTCAGGGAAATAATGTGAATGCTTTAAATTTGATGGTCTTGTACACTGACAGACAAGACTTAAGTCCTTTTAGCTTAAAAATAGTACTGTGGATTTTTCTTAAGCCGTTTTCAATTTATTTTCCATGTCATGACTTAGCCAATACAGTGGGATTGGGGATGATTTGAGCTGCATTTTAATGATGAATGGTGATACAAAAATAGTTTTTGTTGCAAACTTGCATATGGTTAAAACCTGTCAAACATTCCAGGGACTTCCTAGAGAAGACTGACGATTGTTGTCTTTGCTCCCATCCTTTGAAATGCCCAGCTCTACATTTCTGGAGTTAGAAAAATCATTTGATTTATTATTCACTTGACTTATGGCTGTCTCTCAAGATGGAATGATAAATAATGGATAGTGTCCTTTGAAAAGCTGGGAAAGATTTGAGAACATAACGGTCAGGACGATTGTCTTTGTCCTAATTTAAATCTCCCTGCAATCTGTTTTTGATTCACTCGTGAGCTTTTTATGTTACTGGGATTGCTTTATTCATTTAGAGTGGAGAGGCTAAATTCACTTTAATGGCAGTGTTCATTAACATCCATTCCTTTCCCAGGGGTCCAAATGTATTCTGCTGCTTTAAGTTATTGATGGGAATTCAGTGTCACAAACTATTTGATACAGTGACTATTTCAATTTATTAATAGCTTTTTCCATTTTCAACAATGGCTTTTTTCCCAAATGGCTCTTTGGAGGTGTCTTAAAGTCAAGGACGTGATATGTAATAGGAACAGAAATTACACCGCTGTCTGACCTTCACTGCTCTGTGATGGCAAAGCAAAGTTTATATCTTTCTGAAATTAGAAGTTGTTAAAGGTAAAGGTAGGGCGATATCAGTGAATTCAGAGTGTGTGGGGGTGTTGTTCAGCAAAAAATATCTTAAAAAGTCTTCTATGTCTTGGATGTTCTCTAAACCAATAGGGTGGAACAGTGACTATTTCACCCTGGGTATTTTGCATATTTCCCATCATGTCATGCTGGTAACAGATGATTACTCTCTTCAGAGGCTTTCATCTGCCATTTCCCTTCTGTGCACAAACACATTCTGTCCGTCACACTACAGTCCCTCGAGGATGGCCTCCTTCCCCATTGGCTCCCAAACCTCTAGCCTGCTGTCAGCATGCACCCGCCCATCAAAACATCCCCTGATCCCTCCGCTAAGCACTCTTGAAACGGCGCCCACACCAAGCAGGCTTTTTTGATGAATAAAAATTCTTTTCCATCAAGCCAGCCATAAATTAATAACTTGCCTCACTCCGTGGAGCCCAGATAAGGGAAGAGAAAAGCACCTTAAGCCATCTCTGGGAGGACAAAATAAGCATCCATTTTGATTGATCTCAAATCTTCTGATTTATCTCTTCAGGTGATGGTGGCTACGCCCGCGACGCTCGACTGGAAGCACCTTCCTCGCTGGTAGTGGCTCCCAATGGCACACTCTACATCGCTGACCTGGGCAACATCCGCATCCGTGCCATGAGCGTCAACCGGCCGCAGCCCAATGCTGCAGGCCTTTATGAGATCGCCTCTGTGGTGGACCAGGAGCTCTACCTCTTCAGCCTGAATGGCACGCATCTCCACACCAAGCACCTGATCACAAGAGACTACCTGTACAACTTCAGCTACTCAGCTGACGGGCAGCTGAGCGCAGTGGTTGGGCGGGATGGCAGCGCTGTCCACGTGAGGCGGGATGCCAATGGCCTGCCGCTCTGGCTAGTGGCACCCAGGGGCCAGGTGCACTGGCTCACCGTCAGCAACAGTCGAGTCCTTAAGAGGGTCTCGGCCCAAGGCCATGACATTGCCCAGCTCACTTACCACGGCAGCACCGGTCTCCTAGCAACCAAGAGCGACGAGAACGCCTGGACCACAGTGTATGAGTAAGGCTTCACTTTTATATAATAACTCCTTCCAGCTCATTCAGAGGCATAGCTCTTAAAACAGACATTGAGTGCACACGTTGAGTGCGCCTTAGCATAATGTGGAAGGCACAGCATGGTTTCACGTCCCCCCTCTTTCTCTTTTCATTCAGCTCTTACAGTGCATGCAAGCAGGCTTCTTCTCACCAACGTATCCGTACAAAGCATACGTTTTGTTACCATTTAGGGAAAAAAAGCAGCATTGTGATCATTGCTACTGACAGAATATTTCTGCCCCTCTTTCAGAGAGCAAGTGAGCTTTGGTGTGAACTTTCAGTGCCATCTTGTGGTGTCTTCAAACTCCATAATGTCACCTGTCCCCCTTTACAGCCCCCATCTGTTTATGACACTGGGGCCCACTGCTTCTTGAAATATGATTTGACAGTGGTCTCAGAAGTCACATATAGATATCTTTAAAGTGATCAAAGGTAATTGAGCCCCACAGCTCAGCAAAATACGTCTCTTCCCCAAAAATGACCCTTCAGCGAATGTCCAGAGTCGATGATGAAATGTCTCGGTTGCCCTTTTGTGTCAGATAAATCAGATCTGTGCTTCAATGCCTTCGTAACACCCTTGGTAAGAAAGCACTTTTGTCTGAATAGGTACAACAGTGAAGGCCACATCATCAATGTCACCTTCCCGACTGGAGAAGTCAGCAGTTTCCACGGCAACATGGAGAAGTCGGTGCGAGTGGAAGTAGACAGCTCCAACTCAGAGAACTTTGTCACGGTCACCAACTTTTCCTCCTCCGACACAATTTTCACTTTTCGCCAAGGTATGTCTCTCAGCCGGGCAGTGTTGGCTTTGGGTTCTGGGTGTATCCTGCTGAGAATTGTAAGGTGCTCCGTTCAAAATCCGATTGGCTTTCTTATGGCCATGTGCTATGATGTATTCTTGAGCATTGATGTCCTTATGCATCTCTGCTTCAGTGGCCTTCAACGGTTATGCACTGTATATATGGCCATTGGAACTGTAGTGCCACTACATGCAACAGTATATTTCATGAAAAGGTAATTGAATTGTCATTTGTGAGCCGACATTTCGAACATGCCCGCTGATTTGTTTCTTATTAGAAAAATCATTTATTTATGTTCATTAATCATTTATCGCTGCTCCCACTGCCTCTCCTTGAAATCAAATTAAACAACACTGTTCTGAATACTGATCAAGTTCCACAGGAGAACACTCCGCTGTCGTAACGTTGCGGTTTTGTTCTCAGAATTCCGCATCACAGGATCTTCTTTACAGGGAGCTGGATTCAAGTTCATTGGTTCAAGCACCAGTGGCTATTAATAGGAATTCACAGAAT
Source organism: Piaractus mesopotamicus (assembly GCA_023558415.1). Classification (NCBI taxonomy): domain Eukaryota; kingdom Metazoa; phylum Chordata; class Actinopteri; order Characiformes; family Serrasalmidae; genus Piaractus; species Piaractus mesopotamicus. Next base: position 30,987 of record JAILXH010001391.1, on the reverse strand, counting down.
AACTAGCATGCACAAAACGAACAGGGCTAAGGCAGTACTTGAGTCTATCAAACGTTGACGATGTAGTGAGCACTTTGTTACAGGCGTAGCTGTTGTGGTCCGCCCCTGAACATTCCAACACTGCAGTTATGGAAATTGCCAACCCAAATAAATTTTAAATAGTCCCACGGCTTGACCTTAAAAAGCAAGGTTAATTTTGGGCAGGCGTTTCCATTTTCTGTAAGTGGGGGGAAAGTCTGGCGCAAAATGCGAAAAGTAACACTGTGATAGTTTCTTACTTACTTTGTATAATGTGTATACATTTTATTCATACCCACATGAACAGTTGTGCCGTTCATTCATGTAAGGAAAGTACTAAGCCAAATGGCTGTGTTTCAGTCTATGAGAAGATTTTGCAGAGGTGTGAAACAGCAGACCCCCTCCTTCATACTTAAAACAGGCAAAAACAGGAAACAGTTTTTCATACTTTCTTGCCTGCCAAAAGCATTTCAGCAGTTTGTCTTTCAGGCTTGACAATGTGTTAATTTGTCTCTGTTGACACAGAGGACATCAAAGTGGTAAGAAAAGGGGAAAAAAGAAGTAGAACTGTCTTCGTTTGATAGACAAAAGTATCACCTTAGCTCTGTTTGTTTTGCGCCTGCATTATGAGTGCACTTAGGTGTCGAACCACACTTTTTCACACGTTAACCACTCTTGCTTGCAGACCACGCTCAGAACACTTACCGTGTAAGCTCCGACGGCTCTTTTCATGTGACCTTTGCCAGCGGCATGGATGTGGCCCTCAGCACGGAGCCGCACCTGTCGGCCGGAGTGGTCAACCCGGCGGTCAGCAAGTGCAACATCACGCTGCCCAGTGAGCACAGCCCGAGTCTCATTGAATGGAGGCAGAGGCGAGAGCAGGCCAAGAGCAACCACACAGCCTATGAACGCAGGCTACGGGTACGCATCATCAGTTGCCTACAGCCCCCCGCCCCCACCGAGGGGTTGTCTGTGTCAAACCGTCTTCCATCCTGCCACATCATCAACGTCTGTTTCATACTAAACCACAGCCCACCCTGCCACTTAGTGGGAAGCAGAGCTAGTGACAAAAGTCTCAAAGCGTCTGCATTAAAGTTTCCTCCAAGTCGAATGTTTTTAGTAAATGTCTGAAACAACAGTTGAAGTCCCTCCAGTGCTCTAATATTAAGTGTCAAAAGTCATCAAGAATGTCACAGGCTTCTGATATTGATCGCGTTTTGTTTAACGGAAAGGGAAAATGACAAAGTGCCAAATGTCAATTAGTTCCACTTGTGTTAAATGGAAAAAATGATTGTAGATGCAGGGACTCTTTTTTGTTTTTCTGCTTATCCTGTATTTTGTATTTTATCCATCTCTCTGGTTGTGGTTTTAGCTCGTATTGAGACAGTATTTTATTGCTTAGTTCACTGACCCGGTTTCGATTCTTACAGTCAATGGACACAGATTAGGTCTAAACACTGAGATGGATTTCAATAGAGCAACTATTAAAAATGATTTATCAAATCAAATATAAATCCTTATTTCAAGACGCGTCTTAATCTGTGTCTTAATAAGTTCTAAATGTTCTCTCTGATTTCATCCCTTACCCTTTTGTTGTTGTGTTCACCATCAGGCCCATAACAGAAATCTGCTGTCCATAGACTTTGACCAGGCCACACGTGTGGGCAAGATTTATGATGACCATCGCAAATTTACGCTCAGGATTCTATATGATGAACTGGGCCGGCCCATTTTGTGGTCGCCAAGTAGCAAATACAATGAGGTGAATGTTACCTACTCGGCCGCAGGCCTTGTTACCAACATCCAGCGTGGAAACTGGTCTGAAAGACTGGAATACGACAACGGAAGGGTGGTGTCCAGAGCATGGGTCAACGGCAAGATCTGGAGCTACTCATTCGTGGAAAAGGTACTTCAATTAGATTTTTTTCAGCATTGTTAAAGGTTGCACATAAGCATTTTCTGGTACAGAACATGGCTCAGCTCTCAAGGGAAGTGCAAATGGAAAAATCTTGCATATTACATTTTATAGCAGAGATATTACACTTATAAGTTTGAAATGAGTCATATTCAGTGTTTCAGAATGATTCTCTGATAAATCCCTGCTGATGCCTATACCATAAGAAAATATTACTTTTTCTTTGTTGTGTCTTCTAAAATTGATCATAATAAAACCTTCTGTGTCATGTAGCAGATGTTTACGCAAACGTCTTGCCGAAGCTCAGAGACTTTTTTCCAAAGTGCGGGGTGTTTTTGTCATTTCTGTTTACCCAGATAGGTAATAACAAAAAAAGCTTACTTCCATTTAATGGCTTTAAACTTGAATGACTTTACAACCTTTTGAGATGTCAGCAAACTTTAAATTGTTTGTTAAAGTCAAGAAACTGATGTTTCTGACAATCTGAATTTGTAGTATGATGTGTCACACTTCAATGTAAAACCCCAGACCTAATCTGCAATACAATGTACAATACTGTATTATTTGTTATTTATTATATATATGTTATTTACTGTACTGTTAGCCTACTAGATCACAGCAGATACACCTGATGGTCAGTGGCAGTTAGCTTTGTTTTTGTTTTGTAGCAAATCAGAGAATTCTATATAACAACAGATAAAGTACATATGTGTATGTGTGTGTATGTGTGTGTGTGTGTTATTCCACTTTGACAAACCCAAGGACGCTTTACATAGTCTCAAAAAAAAAAGAAATCAAGAAGTGTAAAGAGAAGAAAACAGGAAGGTTTTTAGCAGAGATTTGAAGGCAGACAAAGATGAGCAATTACGAAGAGTAGAAGGTAGAGAATTCCTGTTATATGTTGTTATACTGAAACAATATAATGCATATAGATAGAAAGATAGGCCTAGACCTTTATTCTTCGGTCTTAAAGGGTTAATTGTGATTAAATGTGATTCTATGCAAAAGTTTGGGCACCCCGATTAAATTACATGCTTTTTTGATATGCTAAGTGAATAAAAAGTACACATCCTCTACAGTGAACACACATCTGCACATTTTAATGCACAGCTACTGCTTTTTTCCTGAATTTAACATATTGGAAAAAGCAACATAAAATGTGGTGTCTTTCAAAAGTTAGGGCACATTTTATTTTTATGTTTTTCCGATATGTTAAACTTAGCAAATAAATAAAAAAATGACATTTACGTTTGTTCTCTGTAGAGGACGTGTCAACTTATTTTCACTAGAAAAGCAGCAAAAAAGCTATGCACTGACTGAGGTGTTCAAACTTTTACACATTACTGTGTAAACAAAGTCACTCAGTGTGTCACAGAGTGTTTTGAGGTCGGATTACTGACGCTGGTGTTTTTACACTATTAGTTGATAAGAATCAACCTAAAAATAGGTTCACACACTCACACCTAGGGGCAATTTAGCGTGTCCAATTGGCCTGCATGTCTTTGGACTGTGGGAGGAAACCGGAGCACCCGGAGGAAACCCACGCAGACATGAGGACAACACGCAAACTCCTCTTTGCCATAAATGTATTTAAAAAATAACATTTTACTTTTTAACTCTGGACTGTTGTAACCTCACCAATGTCTCACCAATCAGGCAACACATTCGGAACTTTCTGTGAGGTAGTTTTAGAAACATTAAATGCTTTGGATGTCTCATTCCTATTAATACCATTGTGAACAATTCTGACTCAATTATGATTTCACATAAAATCACTCTGAATGACTTTTACATCTTAATAATTTAATTATGCAGAAAGGTTGGTCTAATTCCTTGAAAGTCCAGGACATTAACCTTTTTTGAGCATTAAATAATTGAATGCATTGTGTTTCTTTTCTGTGTCTGCAGTCCATTATGCTACTGTTGCACAGCCAGCGCAGATACATTTTTGAGTATGACCAGACAGACCGCCTGTTGGCTGTGACCATGCCCAGCATGGTGCGTCATAGCCTGCAGTCCATGCTGTCGGTGGGCTACTACAGGAACATCTACAGCCCTCCAGACAGCAAGGCATCCGTCATCCAGGACTTTGCTCGGGACGGACGTCTGCTGCAGATGCTTTACCTGGGCACAGGCCGGCGGGTGCTCTACAAGTACACCAAGCAGGCCCGTCTTTCTGAGATCATCTATGACACCACTCTGGTCACCTTCACCTACGACGACTCTTCAGGCATGATCAAAACCATCCACCTGATGCATGAAGGCTTTGTCTGCACCATCAGATACAGGCAAACAGGTGGGCATTCTGTATAGTCTTGGCCTTCATTCTAAATTCCAGTTTTGACAGATGAGGAAATACCACTGGAGACTATTCCACCTTTGCTTTTTCGCATATGCTTCTTTTTGATGTGCATGTTCATGAATTGGGACCCCTCACGGCATGAATTATTTTCACACCTTCAGCTGCAAGAGCAGATTTGAAATTAATGGCAACCCCAGGTCATAATTTCTTATTTATGTTATGAGAATCTAAGGCAAAGTGGAAAGCAGTGCTGTCAAGCATTGGCTGTCATTGTTTGGCATATACAAAGCCAAGGAGCTCGTAATCATCTACAGTCTCTCAGAGGAGTATCACATTGCCTAACATTTGTTACGTGTGTTAAACAGCATGCTAATTATCTCGTTTTTTGAATGCTGTGACCTTTTTTTGTACTGCAGTTCTATATTTTGTAATCTGTGTCCATAATATATATCCTGTTATGAGCAGGGCCTTGTTTACAGCCCTCAATTTCTTGGTTAATTTTATGTGCTCATTAAAATAAATGGCAGTAAACAATCCCTGTGTAATTACAATTTAAAGGTCCATATCTCTAATAACTTCAGCAGAAATGTAAGGCTAATTTTTGCTGTCTTAGACTACCTAACCTGATTAACAGCAGGTTGTGATGAGTTCATTTTGTGAGCAGCAGTTGGTCCCTAAAGCGGTGGTTCATTGTATCGATAAACAATTCTCTTGAGTTCGGGAGTTAGCTCTGGCATCCTATAAAACCGCCCCACAGTGTTTTCCCCTCAGTCAGGTGCTGCTAATCTCTGTGCCCCAGCACCCCCGCCAACTGGTTTATCATTTTGTCCTCTGAACCTATTGGATTTAACCTTCCTTTTAACTGATGTCATTTCACTCAAACAAAATGGGTCTTTTGAAAGAGGCGATAATGCTAATTGTGGGCTGAAATAAGCAATAGGGGCAGATGAAGGCAAACAATAAAGGGAGGGGGGGTGACAGAGAGAAAGAAACCGGTTATGCCGATGAACAGGGCTTGGAAATTAACCTCTCTGTGTGTTTAGCATTTATCTTGGAACCATGGTAGGTTCCACTTTTCTTCTTGCATTTTGCATTACTTCTGATTTCATGTTTTGGTTGGTCGGCTTCCAGCCAACCATCTAATGCTAAAATAGTAACAGAAGTCATTTCAATAATGTTAGATCAATTTTACTGCAAGTCGTGGCTCTTAATTGCAAAGGAGAACAGCTAAAAGCCATATGAACTGAGAACCTGATTTATGGTGCTTTTAAAGTTAATGTACTGTATTTAAAAGCCCTGTTGGTTTACCCATCATAATTGTTGTTCTTCCATTTTGATATAATTCTTGCCGATGAGTTGAAGACTGCGGCTTTGCCAAAATGAAAAGCCCTCCATTACCACAGATTTGAATGTCTTGTTTTAATGATGAACATTATAAGGTTATTACTTTACATAATAACTGACGGGAATGCAAGATTCGCACATCATTAGGATGACGTGCTTTGGTTCAGTTTTCAGACAGTGTCTTGCTTTTAGCTTTTTCTAAAGCATCATCGAGATTCAGTGCTTGTTTTTCTCTTTGTAGGTCCTCTTGTTGGCCGTCAGATTTTCCGATTCAGTGAGGAGGGGCTGGTGAATGCTCGGTTCGACTACAGCTACAACAATTTCCGTGTAACCAGCATGCAGGCCATGATAAATGAGACCCCCCTTCCTATTGATCTTTACCGTTATGTGGATGTATCTGGACGCATCGAGCAGTTTGGCAAGTTTAGCGTAATCAACTACGATCTCAACCAGGTCATCACCACCCATGCCATGAAGCACACCAAGATTTTCAATGCCTATGGGCAGGTGATTGAGGTCCAGTATGAGATCCTCAAGTCAATCGCCTATTGGATGACGGTGCAGTATGACAACATGGGTCGTACCATCATTTGCGACATCCGTGTAGGAGTGGAGGGAAACATCACGCGATACTCCTACGAATATGATGCTGACAGCCAGCTTCAAACTGTCCTGATGAATGACCGCCCTCAGTGGCGCTACAGCTACGACCTTAATGGCAACATCAACCTCCTCAGCCATGGCACCAGTGCTAGGCTAACTCCACTCCGCTATGACCTCCGTGATCGCATTACCAGGCTGGGCGAAATCCAGTACAAAATGGACGATGATGGCTTCCTCCGTATGAGGGGCAGTGACATGTTTGACTACAACTCAAACGGACTTCTCACAAAGGTCTACAACAAAGTCACTGAAGAGAGTGTCCATTACCTTTACGATGGCCTGAGCAGGCGTGTGGCTAGTAGATCTAGCAGCGGCCAGCATCTGCAGTTCTTTTATGCTGATCTAGCCAATCCGACCAGAGTCACACACATGTACAATCACAGCAGCTCTGAAATCACTTCCCTTTACTATGACCTGCAGGGCCACATCATCGCCATGGAGCTAAGCAGTGGTGAGGAATACTACGTGGCTTGTGATAACACCGCCACTCCACGGGCCATTTTCAGCAGTCGAGGGAAAATCGTCAAAGAGATCCTGTACACTCCTTATGGGGACATATATCAGGACTCCAATCCATCCTTCCAGCTGATCATTGGTTTCCACGGCGGGCTATATGATCCTTTGACGAAGCTGATCCATTTCGGGCGGAGGGACTATGACGTGGTGGCCGGCAGGTGGACTGCACCCGACTACAACTTGTGGAGTGATCTCAGTGCCAACCCGAAGCCTTTTAATCTTTATGCTTTCAAGAACAACTGCCCAGTGGGAAACATTGAGGAGGTCACTCAGTTCACTACAGGTAAAAGAACATTTCAAAATCAGTGCTTGAACCTGGAATGCAGTGTTTATATCTTGTATTAATGACAATGCATAAGGATTTAGAATATTAAAACATCTAAAAATTTGTATATGCTATTGTAATACTTAGAGCAGATTTAATTTTGAACCTTCTTGATCTTTTGGGTAATACGTTTTTAATTAGCATTCTGTTTTTGCAGTGTCTTACCCAAAAAAACGTACCCAAATCTTTCTCATCTATGCATCAACCAGTATGAGCACACAAGAGAAATCCTGGCTGAATGGAAAAATAGGCTGTTTGTTGTTTTGGCAGTACTGGTCATGGGGAGCAGTTTTTACAGAACTCCCCTTTAAGTGTACTTTGTGAAAGTATTGACAAACAGAGTATTTTATATATTCTTGAGTGAGTTTTTTGATATCTTGAAGACGCTGTATTACTTTTACTGGAATCTGATGCTGATAGCAATTACTTGCTTTTCACTCTCATCTGTGTTCTGTGTGAACAGATATCGGCAGCTGGCTCCAGCTGTTTGGATTCCAGCTCCATAACATTGTGCCAGGCTTTCCTAAGCCTGATGTGGCTGGCATGGAACAAACCTACGAGATGATGAAGACTCAAACCAAAACCCAGGATTGGGACTCCAGTAAAGTAAGTGCCTTTTGCAATGCTTTTGTGGGTGTGTGTACATTTGTATGAATATTTATGTCCATGCACATACATACATACACATATATAAATGTACACATGCACATCTGTCTAAAAGCAGTATGCCAAGCAAAAATAAACCAGAAATTGAGAGAGCAAGATGTACTGTTCATTTGTATAGTTAATATGGAAGTACATTTTTTGCATTTTCTTGATTTCAACTCTAAATTACATTCGGCTTTTACGGCACAGTCACGACAGTGAAAGCCTTGGGGATAGGCTTTTCTAAAACTCTTTGGGGCTGTAAAACCCACCTCTCAAAATTCATAGACAAAGCTTTAAATGGAAGAACAAACAGTCAGTTTTATTAATATTGCTTTAAAGCCCTAAATGCTTAGACTGTAATTGTTTTGTTTATGAACAGTGGAATCGATGCCTGTAGTGTATTGTATGCTCTTGGTGGTGTAAAATAGCAACAGTGCTGTGCAAAAGTCATAGCCCACCTTTCATTTATTGAATTTCCAAAAACAGCCATTAAGTACTCTTTATTCATTTTTTAGCATAAAAGAAAAGCAGAAAACAACTATGAAACAGAAAATCGCAGAGACATTTCAACAACTAAATATATCACATAATTCAGTATTTAATGTGTCCTTTTATTACAGCATCCAGCATTTCAGGAGATTTGCTTTCTGTTCTTCAACGAAAGCTGCAGGGAAATTTGTCTAAACTTTCAAAGTTCAGTCTTAGAAGTTGGTTACATTCTCTGCTTCTGCAAGTGGATTGCGTTATATCTAATCTCCTCAAAAATGTGTCCTGAAAAATGAAAAACATGTACTTAATGGCTGTTTTCACTGGAAATAAACTGCAATAGTCTAAATAACAATAAATGTATATCAACTGTATTTTTTACACTCTATAATACATTTGTAGCAGTAGAGGATTAAGTTGCCGGTTTGTTAGGTACGCCTGCCTTGCACATACACTTACACTAATACCGTTAATGACTGTAACCCATTTTTATGTTAGTCATCCTCTAGCCCTTCATCAGTGGTCACCAGCCAACAGTGGTCACAAGAGCTTATTTGAGCTGATTACAAATATTTAAGTTGACTACAACAGAAAGTGAACTGGATGTGTTTTCATCAGTTGAGCTGAAGTAAAAGCATGTAAATAAAAAAGCAGAAAATGCATTTATTGAAATGGGTCTTACAAAAACAACGGAAGTTCTGACTTTGATGTGATAATGCCTTTAGAGGGCAATGCTGAGTAATATTTGTTTATATCAGCTCAAGCTGTGCCTGTTGTCGGTTGGGGGCTACTAGCTGACAGCTAGTGAAGCAAGATCAATAATCAGCCAGTTTTCTTACTGTAGACTTGTGCTTTAATAACTGCATACAGTGGAAAAAATTGTTGCAATTGCATTGTTTACATGGCAGTTAATTGTCAGCTAAAATTACATATTTGTTACAGGCCTATTGTAAACCCAGCACAGTGAGGCATTAAATGCTAGAACAGATGGGCTACAGTCAGTTATCTTACACCTACAAATTGAACCTGTATATTAGGTGTTCTTGATACAAATGGCCTAGGGGTGTAGTTGCAAGTTATGTGTACCCAGTAAACTGGCAACTCCTTGTATATTATCGAGCCATTGAAAAACAAGTCAATGGTGATATGATGTAACATCCCACCACATAGCCTGAGATAAGATACTCTGTAATACTCATTGGGCTAGGGATCCATAGGGATACTCATAGGGATTGTGTCTGTGGTAATACGGGAGGATCTAGATATTGATTTTTCTATGATGGTTTCACTAAGTCCTGTGGTCTTGGCTTGTGCTCACAGGTGGTCCTGGGTATTCAGTGTGAGCTCCAGAGGCAACTCCGATCCTTCATCTCCCTCGAGAGGCTTCCTATGATTCCACCAATCGGCCACCTGCAGCAATGTTTGGACCAGACGCCACGATTCTCCACCCTTTCCTCCATCTTTGGCAAGGGCATCAAGTTCGCCATCAAAAACGGAGTGGCCACAGCTGACGTCATTGGCGTAGCCAGTGAAGACAGCCGCCGCATGGCCGCCATCCTGCATGGTGCTGTGTACCTAGCAGGCCTCCACTTCACCGTGGAAGGCCGAGACACACACCACTTCGTCAAGCTTGGACCACTCGAGGAGGATCTGGCTGTCATGAGCAGCGGCGGTGGCGGACGAATACTGGAGAACGGCGTCAACGTGACGGTATCGCAAATGACCTCGTCGGCCGGCGGCAGGACCAGGCGCCTGGCCGACATCCAGCTGCAGCAGGGGGCACTGTGCCTGAATGTGCGCTACGGCGCCTCGGCCGAAGAGGCCAGGGAGCACGTGTTGGAGCTGGCCAGGCAGCGGGCCGTGGAGCAGGCATGGGCACGCGAGCAGGGCCGGCTGCTGGAAGGAGAGGAGGGCAGCCGACCGTGGACGGAGGCTGAGAAGCAACAGCTGCTCTCCAGTGGCAAGGTGGCCGGCTATGATGGATATTTCGTCCTGTCTGTGGAGCAGTACCTGGAGCTCGCGGACAGCGCCAACAACATTCATTTTATGAGACAAAGCGAGATAGGCCGGAGGTAACACTGGTTAAGCCCTTGCCTACTGGCCCCTTCACCAAAGACTGCCTGTTTCTAGATTGATTTCTACAATTACAAAAAAAGAAAAAAAAAAAAACAAGTGATCGAGGGAGTAAGTCCCATCTGCCTTTAATTGTGACAAAATGATGGTATTTTATTATCGTTCCAGGTGGAGTTTCTAAAGTGGCACAAGATTTTTTTTCTCTCTTTTTTTTCTTTCTTTTTTTTCTGTGGCTTAGCTTTTTCTATGGAGATAGTCTTTTTTTCTCCTCAAAGAACACACTATTGTTTCTCAACTTCTCCTCCTAATTATGAACCTGTGGAGATTAAATGAAACTAGTATCATAGAATTGGTATCGTATTATCCTTGTACCGACGTAAAAGAGGAGCCGTTTTTCATATTGGTTGTTCGCACTACATAGTACACCTCAACGTAATATAGTTTACATTTTGAGCAAGAGAGGCCTTGTCAAATTATCATGAGATGGAAGAATGAGCCGTACGTGTTCTTGGAACATGAAACTGAGAAAGCCCTACTGAACACTGAACTTAGGTTATATTAAAAAAAAAACTAAAACAAAACTGCTGTCATGAATCTGATATTGTATATATGCACTGAAAACAATGTACATAGCAAGTGCTTTAAAAAAAAAAGAGGAAAGTGCTAAAGATTTTAAATATGTTGTCATCCATAATGAAGTGTTAATATTAATGACTAGATGCAGATACAATTTTTTCAAGAAACTATACATGCTATGAAACTATCTGCCCTGGATCTCTGAGTATAAGGAGCTCATTAAAGGTATTATGTGTACATTACTGCATCATTATACTTTATTTGTTTTGTGTTTCCCCTGCTGACAAAAGCAGCTGAGTGACGCATATCACAGCCAACAGAGAGGTCAGGGTTCCTCTCCAGCGGGGTATTTTACATCAAGAGCATCTAAGCCTGCAATGACGATGGCGAGAGAATACAATGCTTTTGGGAAGCACCTTGCCTGCGCTTTACTTGTGTGATCTGATGTTGCTCTTAGCACGTCGATGCCTCTGGAAACTCCGCCCAGATGCGCGTGACACTGAAGATGAAAGTCACTTGAAGGTCACCTGGACCATGTTCGTTTTTACTGAAGGAAAAAAACAAACAAACCCTGGTATAAGACAAAATGAATCACTGCTGGAGGATGTGAATGACACAAAGATGCAGAAAAGACAGCAGCCCACCTGCACCACGCAGATGTCGAGAACGAGCGCCAAATCGAGAGCTCTTTCATGTGGTCCTGAAAGATCCACAATCAGTAACGCTGAGCTGCTTTACTGATTGCGGAGTCCTTCTATGCATTTGATTTACATTCAAATTTCTGTGTGTGACTCGATGAGTATTGGTAACACTTCAGCTCATTAGGGGCCTTCGTGCTAATTGGACCGTAATCTGTTGTTACAATTAGAGCCTGGGATAAAATGTGCCTTCTCACGTGTTGATAAAGAGGGTTACATTGACCTGCTTGCAGTCTGGGTTAGGCTGTGCTCTACAGAGCATTTCCCTCCAGAACTGCATGGTAAAGCAAACACAGATGTCAGTGTAAGTAGCTCTATGTTAAAGTGATAGTTACACAGTTTTCCCTGTTACTCTAATGTAGTTGATCAGTCAAGACATTTTTGCTGTCCAAAGTTTTGAGAAAGAGATAGTTTGACCAAAACCTTCTTTCCTTTATCCTGTGTACATTGCATGTAACTACATTTCCACCAAAGAGGTCTCAAAATCCCCAAATCTTACATGACATGGCTGTAACAACAAATAACTTGACTGTGATGATTTGAGGTGGCATAGTGGCACAGTGGGTAGTGCTGTCGCCTCACAACAGGAATGGCCTGGGTCCGATTCCCCGGCGGGGAAACCAGGGTCCTTATGTTTCTATGTTCCCCCATGTCTGCGTGGGTTTTCTCCAACAGTCCAAAGACACACAGTCAGGCCAACTGGAGATGCTAAATTGCCCCTAGGTGTGAATGTGTAAGTCTGTGTGTCTGCCCTGTGATAGGCTGGCAACGTGTCCAGGGTGTTTCCTCACTTCTGCCCAATGACTGCTGGGATAGGCACCAGAACCCCTCATAACCCAGGAGGATAAGCAGCTTAGATAATGTGTGTGTGTGTGTGTGTGTGTGTGTGTGTGATGATTTGGGTTAGCTTTGTAGCTCCAGCACAAAACCACAGAAACAACATCAGACAATAAACATGTATTGTGGAAAATTGTGCAAATTAGATTTTTCCCAGAACAATCTTTGTAATACAGATTTTCCTTGCTGTATTAAGTATAGATCTGTGTTGCTGCACTCACAGTTACCTGTGGCATCAAGTAGATTAATTCACTGTGGTCAGTGGTCTGCTGTGGTTGTGAAAAAGCTGTATGTGCTGCAACACATCTCACATTGCCTTATCCTTGCAGTATAGACATTGTTCTGTTTAACTCTGCTCTTTCTTAGCCCACCTCTGCAGCCGCTGAAGTCTCAATGTAAATGTCGGAAGCCATAAATATCCATGAGGCTACGAAAATCACCGTAAATGGACCTTTTCTGATTCCGTGTGATAAGGCTGATTTCGTTTCCGAGCATCAACATCGGTAGAATATTGAGAGTGCCGTTGCTAGGAGACAAGGTGCTCTTCCTGTGGCGGTTGTCTGGGCACTGTGCAGATTGATGCGATACCGTATGCCTGCATTGAAATCATCAGGCTGCGCGCTTTTGGCTTTGGCCCAAAGCAAGCCTTTTGGTTTGTGTTTGTGGGTGTTTTTTTTTTTACTTTGTTGTTTTTTTCGGGGGGGTCTCTGTCAAAAACTAGATACATTTTGTTCATGATGTTTTCTTTAACACAGGAGAAGGTTATGATCTTTAACATTCAGGAGAATACCTTTCTTTGAAATTGTAGCCAAAGCAAGGTTCACAAAAGAGACAGATAAAGGAAGGTCAGATGAATAACGTTCAGCGTCCTCTGCTATAAATGACTTTTATTTTTAAGTATTTTGTACGTAAGCCTTTTTGTTTAAGGATTTAGTTTTTCTAAAACTCCATCAAAATATAAATGTGTTTTCTTCATGATCTTTTCTTTACCACTCAGCAGAAGACCAAGAGTGACATCTTCAACTAAAAGTTCATATTTTATTTTGCAATTTCGGTGCATCTTGAAAGACACAAGGCATGTTTACAGACAGGATTCTAACGGTATGATGGTCCATTACTGAGCTGACCAATTGCATGTTTGACATTTTTGTAAACTTAAGTTTGATAGATTCCCACAATATATGACACTTTTTTCAGTACAAATTTTGCAAAAAGAATTAAATGACAGTGAGACTAAGCTTATTGACCTTATAGGGTTAAAGTCTGTACTGACTGTAAGAGGAGGTGCAAATGTGACCACACGCGGCAATCGGTAAACATACAGAATGTTCTGCATGAATTACAGACTGTGAACATAAATATGTTTTTGTTTTTTGTTTTTTCACTTTTTCACAGTAGAATTTTCAGTTGACATAAAGGAGTGTCAAACTAATACATTTGAACAATCATTATTTATTTTAGTTACATTTTATGTCTTCTTCAGTTTTATAAATGGCTGCTCTTAAGCTGGTTTTACTAAAAACACTAAAAAACTGCACAGCAGATACACAAACGCAAACTCAAGTCAAGTATATGCAGATCCAGATAGGTGCTGCCTGCTACTTGTAAGAGTGGAACAGAAGAAAAGTCATTGGAAAGTCAGTGATTCTGATGATCACATCCAGAAAAAAAAAAAAAACAATCCACAATGAATGTTACACGTACTGCAGCGTGTGAGTTCGCTGACTTAGTTCACTGTGTTTGGGACATGAGTTGATTCTGGACAGTCACTGGGTAGAGCAGTGGAATGGCAATGCCTTGATCTGGCTTCTCAAAGGCGCTTATCAAATTCTTGACTTTCCGGAACAAGCGTTTCTGCTGACCGGGGGCTGTCTGTAAAAGGACAACAAAAGTTTCGGCTTATTAATATTTGAACCTGAGGACTGAGAACAATTTGTAAAGGAAAAAAACTCCACTCATTCTACAAACTGCACACTCATAGTGCTAACTGTAAAACCCATTGAAATTCTGTCACAGTCAGACTTCTCTGTATACTTATTTTACATATTTCAAAATGCTAATTTGAGTTATACATGCATTACAGAAATTAATTTGATGAGTACGGAGCATGTTGCCACTGCTTTATTTAGCATGTAGTCTGAGCCCAAATTATGACCACCACAAAAACATACGTAGGCACGCCCCGTGGAAACTGTGGTTTTC
>JAILXH010001349.1:0-12381 GCA_023558415.1 Piaractus mesopotamicus | reverse complement strand
GAGAGAGAGAGAGAGAGAGAGAGGCAGGCAGGCAGGCAGGCAGGGGGCGGGGGTGTGTGGACTCTGTGGTTTCGGGACCTACAGGCTCCCTGATTGTGTTCTTGTTATTTTTAGAAGTGAGGACAAAAGAAAAAGGATTTTTTGTGGAAAAAGCCCGGAGCTCGCGGCGGACTGACGGGCCCCCGGAGCTCGGCGCCGCTGGCTGCGGCTTTTGGGTGCGCGGAGAGCGGAGCAGCCTCTCACTCGAGCCCGGGGACTTTCACACAAAACCCGCTTGTAGTGGGCCTCCCGCAGGTATGCGTCTTAACAAGGCCACTTTCACCCATTTTACACCCCGTTTCCACAGCAGAAGGCTCGTTGTGGATGCGCCCAGGTCGGAATAAAAACCGTTTTTTTTCTGTCTGTGTGTGTATCATCATCGCCATCATCATCATCATCATCATCATTCTGCAGCGTTGTAGCTTAGCTTAGCCTAGCCGCATCATCAGCACGATTTTTTCCTCCATCAGCTACAACAACGTCGCCTGCTAATGAGCACTGCCATTCTGCATTCAGTACAGAGATTTTTTTGAATATTTAAGTGATCGTAGTGCCTCTGTGTCGAGATTAAAACAATCACCGTTGTAAATGTCTGTTTTTGGTGTGTGTGTTAGCGGGCTGATATTGTGTTTGTGTCTGTAAGAGCACAAGCAGCGTCTTCACAATAAGCATAGTGAGGCTAACAGCTAATGAGCTAACGTTAATGCAGGCTTTCCAAGAAATCAGCTGGCAGCTGTAGGTAAGGGGCAACTTTGGCTTAGCTGTGGTGAAAGAAAAAACTGCCCCCCACTGTGGGCACAACGCTGTTAATGCCACACAGCAATGACTAATGCTGCTGTATTTGCTTTGCTAGCATCCAATGATTCAGAAACAAATTCCTGGTGGCTGCCTTGGTGTTTGATTAATATCTAGTTGTTCATCCTTTTATGTAGGAGATAAGCAGCAGATACAAGTTGATTTAGTATGTCTTAGAAGTGTGATCCTGATCTGTAATGAACTGTTGTATTTCAAGTTCAAATGCACTAATAAGTGATTTGATTACTTAGTTGACTGCTGTCTTCTGATGAAACTCCTACAATAGTTCTTTAACACAACAGCAGAAAAACAGCATTCATTTAATGTCTAAAACTAGTGAAGGCTGATTTTCAGTAAAAGTAATAGTGTTGCATACTAAAGCTGCAAGGCAGTGGCCATAAAGTAATCTTCATTGTAGAAGAGACAATGGACACGTGTCAGAGGGCTGTTTGATGACTAATGACCCCATTAAGGTGCCTGAGCTACTCATTAGGGCCTGCGCTAATTAAATACCCATTTACACAGACACATTATAGCTGCCACTGTCTTTGACATTTACTAAGTTGTATACTCGGTCGTGAGATTTAAAGATTTTTGATACATTATGCTTTGTTTTTGTTTGTGCTCCCTCTGAGAACATGCATATGCACACTATTCAATGTAAACTTTTTACTCTCTTCTCTTTTAAACTGCTGCTATACAATTTTCTCTTATTAGAAATCCTATTTTTTAAAATGATGTTTTGCTGTAATAACACAGGATGGTTAGGATCGGTGTTGCTAACTTTGGATGCATGGAAAAGAACATAAAAATGATCAGTGGTGCCAAATTAATGAGCATCAGCATGTATAAGGGAAAGACTTTATTAATAAATAACGAGAGTTTGTTTATGCATGAGAGCTACATACTTGCAAACACCTTATTTGTCTTTTTAACAATTGGCCATCAAGGTAACAGTTAATGTAACTTCATATTGTTTTTCAGACTTGCACATAAATATGTCTACAGACAGTGCCACACTGAAAGTCTAGAGAGTGGCTACATAAATAACATCATAGAGTTTTAGCTTTAAGGAAATTTTTGTTAAGGAAACATTGTTGTGGTGGTCAGGTTCAGTAAATGTTTATATAAATTTAACTAATACTGAGTCTGTGTTACTGTAATTACAATTGTAACTAACTGTTTGTAAGCTAATTCACTCGTATTCCTTTCTTTCAGATTTTTACAAACATCCTGCTTGTAAGGAAGAGAAAAATTTGGGGGCATGTGAATGAAATGTTCATGATGACAGACCTCACGTTTGAACCATGCGGTAGGAAAAGCAACCAGTCTGAAACCTGAGTAACCAAGCCAGTGTGATTACGGGGACTGTACTGGACTACACCATGAAAAACTCTAATTCTTAACAGTTTTAAAGGGAAAATGTTTGGAGAAAGAAGAAAAATGGGGACCAAAGGTTTCTTTTTTGTGACCATGAAACAAAAGAAATGAACAGTGTTAAGCAGGACAGAAGTACAATCTTAAAGTATTTATCATAATGGAACAATTTCGAATGTTTGTGGAATCACGTGTCACCCTGAAGGGGAACGACAGCATTTGACAGACGTGTCAGTGAACTGTAATAATTCCACTGCATGGCTCGTGCTTACTCGTTAACTGATCGTTAGCATTTTGTTGTGTAAGCCAGCCTATAGCTGAAGTTATAAAGGGGTGCAAAATGATTGGAGTAACCCAGAATTGACTGCTTCAGCTCAGTGAAGAAAGATTAAGCTGCACTTTTGGTTACACTATTTTTTTTTTCTTTTCAACACTTAGCCTTCTCAGCTAAGAACTGGCTAGTTACTCATTTCATGTTGTTTGCACGTGAACTCTGCCTTTCATCTAAAATGTATTGCCAAACTGCTATGACCACACAGTGGAAATTTTGACTCCTGTTAGTCTGAATGGATGTGAGAGCTGCTAGGTTTGTCACTATCACATCCTGTTGTTACATTTAACCTAGCTGTTGCAAAGTTCACACAATAATTTCTCTTTGCTTTACCAGCCTGTTACTACTCCATATGTTGCTGCTATGATTATGATTATTTCATCCATCAGCTTCAGCCTGTAAAGCAACTTTTCTAGTGACACAGTCACAGCTTTCATGTAAGCGATTTTTTGGATATTTCAGTCTTTAGGTGAAGCAGACATTCCTTTGTGTTTAGCTTTGGGATTCTTTTGATAGAAAAGGTCTTACTCTGAAACAACTGCTAATCTAAAACACTAATACCACAAAAATGCAGAACTTTTCCAACAGTCCTGCCCCTCCGCCTCCAGGGTTTCCTAGCAGGGGTGGAAACATGGTTAGCTCTCCTTATCCACCCCACCTGTCAGACCCTCAGATATCCCCCAGGACCACAGAAGACTATGCTGCTATGCAGCCAGCCCAGCCTATTCTTCAGAGTCATGGGCAGCACCTACACCTGCGTGGTCAGCAGCAGCAAGGACAGGCATCCGGTATACATGGATATGCGCCTAGGCGTGGTGCTGGAGAGGTACCACAGGCTGGTAGCCACAGTGGAAGCAGTAACACCCTTTACCGAAAGGAAAGTATGGATTATTATTTTTCAGTGAGTGGCAGAGATAGGAACAGAAGAGGAGGAGGGGTTTATGGAGCTGGATTTGGGTTCCCAAACATGGATGGGCACATACCTCATCAGTATAGACATGCGTCTGGGTCAGTGTCATCTTCTGCAATGGTGTCCCCATATCCCATGGACTATAGCACCAGTACTGCTTCTGGGGGTAGCACTGGTAATAGCAGTGGCAGTGGTTCATTTTCTCCGACCCAGCAGTTTAGTATGGCTCAAAATGCTTCAATGCATCCAGCTTCAGGTGCAGAAATGCACCAGCGTCAACATAGCCAGAAATATCCTTCACATCAGGGTCAGAGAGCCTATTCCATCTCTGGACACAGAATACCTTCTCAGTTTGGCCACTACCCTCCTCTTAATGCACCCACGGCACCAGCTGGAATGTACAACTCTCCACCACAGAGGTATGAGACGAGCAGTGGCAATGTGGATTCCAAAATTAATAACTCGCCCACTCACTCCAATCCAAACTCCGGCAATGCCTCAAACAATTCTGGACATCAAGAGAATGTAGGACAGACTTACCCATCCTCTAACCATCCTCCCTACTCACCTCAGTCTCATCCTGTTCACAAGCATGCCTCTCGTCGCACTCCCCAGCACAGTGTTGGAGGAGTCTATGATGCCTCCTTGAAGATGCAGCATGCTGCTGCTGGCCATACACACCCTAAAAATCCTCAGTCCTCAAGTCCTGCTGCACCTCACCATGTCTCCCAAGACATGTCCAAATCTCCCATGCACTCCCAAAACCAGCAGACTCATATGAATCAAAATTTTAGCCCAATATCTAACCCTTCTCCTGCTCCATCTGCTGTGCACTCTCCCAGCTGCAGCTCTTCCTCCTCCCCGCTCTTGGGTGTTTCAGAAGGGCAAGGTAATACTGCACCTCCCCACTGCCTTTCCTCACAGCCACCATCCCATTCTTCTCTCTTAAATCCCCGCGGCAGTCACAGCAGTGTCAGGCCCTCGCATACCATACCTCAGCTTAGCCCTACTCCCAGTTCAAATAGCAGCATCAGCAGTTGTGGTAGCAGTGCAGGTAGTAAGGCTGCTGGCCTGAACCCAAATGTCGTGAGCTCTGCCATGAATCAAAACCGAATGGGAGTTGGTTCTCGAGGTGGGCAGCGGGAAGAAAGCTCATCTTCTCTGTGTCCACAGGACAAGCTCTCACAAGACCCTGGTCTGAATAGTCTCAATGCCTTGACATCGCAGGTAGCTAATTTACCCAACACAGTGCAACACATGCTGCTAACAGACACTGTGCTCTCTCATAAGAAAGTCAGAGATCAGCCTCACTTACAGCAACCGGCTGCAAGCCAGCAAAAATCTCGAAATGCTAGTGCTGGCGGTCATATCGCAGTAAATGAAGAAAGTGGAGATGTTTTGGAATCTGAGCTGGTGGAAGCAAGGAGGGATCATGGCGAACCAACAGCCCGTGAAAAAATGCGGCAAATGGGTGGATCTAGCACTGACTCTAAGCCAGCCAACTGCTATCAAGCAAATCAGAGTCAAACACAAACCCAGATGGGGCAAAATCGTCATGGGTTGCATCTGCAAATGGACAGCAGAATCACAGAGGCATCTGTTAAACAATCATTCAGTCAAGTTTCAACGCCTTGTTCTCAGACTCCAGAAACCCAAAAGACCCCAGAAACCCAAACCCCATCATCTTCTTCTCCACCCTCAGTTCCTCCCTTTGCGGATCCTAGTCCAAATGCACTTTCTTGCCCTCCTGCTCCATCTGCTACATCGTCCTCCACTTCCTCCCCTGTTCCCTCTACACGATCAAACTGTGTGACTGACCCTGATCTCAGTCATAGTGATGATAAGAGTGCACTGAGGGACAAAATGACCTCACTTATGAAAGATGAAAGAAACACAGTAGAACAGGAAGAACATTGCCATCAGGAAGAACTGGATAAAGTAAAACATACCCAGGACATTGTCAGTGTAAAAGTGGAAGATTCAGTCCCAAGTAAACAAAATAAGAATGAGAAAGATGATAAGAAAAGCAGCGTACAGCATTTTCACAGTAAACATTTAAATACTCCAGAGCAATCTAATGTTGGAGTTGTTGGTGTTATCGTATCTGCACGTTCTGAACAAAATCCTGAGGCAGCTAAACAAACAGAAGCTACATCTCCTCACTGTGGCACTTATCATCTTGGCAAACTCAGCTATTCAGAGGAGAAGCACTCTGTGTTTAGGGATTCTGGAAGTCACAATGGAGAGGGGGAACCTGGCATGGAACCATACATAGCACACTATGATGTTTCCCCCAAAACTGAGTTTGGACAGAGTATGCCATCAAACCACTGTCACTCTGGTTCTTATAAATACAGCAGTCCTGAGTTACCATACAGTGCTTGCATGGGTGCAAAGAACAAAGGAAAGGCTGGACCAGGTGGTGGAATGAGTGCAAGTAGATACCAAGACTATGGTCATTCACAGTATAACTTTGGTTCTTTGTCCAGAAAAGATGCTGGTGTTCTAGGCAGAAGTGGTGCAGCAGTTGGATCAAGAGGCCAGGATAGTAATTCTCAGTTGCAGCAACCTTATCCTAGTCTTTTGCAAGAGGTCCTTCAAGGTTATCACTTAGATCGGCGCTACGGTCGTCCTGAACAACCATCTAGTGCTCATCACCAACCTAAAAGTATGTCTCAATCCCATTACCATACCAGACTCCCCTATCGTATGATTGAAAACATGAGGTCTCATGGAGTAGGTCAGTCAATAATGATGGGTGCCTCTGTTCATCATCAAATGGCCTCAGGAAAGCCTCACATTCAAAATCAGAGTCAGGGACCAGATCATGAGATGGGACTGAGCATTCTTCATCCCTCTTGGGATTCTGAAGCACAAAGGCCAAAGGGAGATCATGGAATCTCGACCGAGAAGGGCACAACAAATATGTCTCCCAGCTATTCCACTCACATGCAGCAGTCCTCAGATCCTTCTACAGGAACACCGCCTAAGCACATTAACTTAGCAGACTTCTCCTTACCTCACAGGAAACCCCCAAGCCTAGCTACTCCACCTTCTGCTGTTCAGCAATTGCTTTTACAGGAAACTGATGCATTAGTGGCTAATGCGGAAACCATAAGTCAGACACAATCTCAGACATCTTCTTCAGGAAGACGCTCAGTAATCTGTGATGTTTCTCCATCTCGACGGACCACTCCAGAGAGAGACAGGGGGACTTCTGGACCCTCTGTCATTCAACAGCCACTTTCATCTACAGGACTGAATGAGCAAGGGTGCAGTAAAGAAGATGTAAAAGAAAAAAAAAAGGAGCAAGAGCCAGAAGAAGCTTCTAAGGTAAACCCCATTGATCTTGCAAGACCAATTGGAGAAGCACACAGTTCGGTGCTAGCTAAGGAAGAGCCTAGTAAGACCTTACATGCCTCCTTGGAGGTGAATCCAGACTTACATAGACACAGCGGTTGCAAAGGGAACACTGAACCCCCAGGCAATGCTTCATACCAACACTCACTGTCCTCTGAGCGCTTAACATCACCATCCAGACGCAAACCATATTCACAGGCTGTTGATGGATCAGGTATGGCTGCTTATGGGTTTGGTGATACAGTAGATGGGTCCAAAATGAATACTCATCATCCATCTCATAATCCCTTCCATACATTATCATCTCCGAGTCACATTCCACCATCAGGTAACAAATTGCAGACATATTCGCACCCTCTCTCTCTTCAGCACCCACAGAGTATGGATGACAGATTTGATTGGTCTGCTAACACTAACAGACCTAAAGATATTTCTGTCCATCACAACTCTGCCCAGAACTCTGACCAAAAGTGTAAAATCCAGTCCCCTACTGAGGTTTTGCCCAATCAGCATCACTTGTCAAGACAACACTCCTATCCGGGCTCTCTCTATAACACTGGCTCTCACTACGATGTGAAAATATATGAATCCTATGCTGAAAGAGAAGGAGCTGGAAGCCAGCAGCTACATTCAGGAGTCCCCCATGAGTCTACTGGCTCACGGACAGTACCAGCCAGCGGTCCTAAGCTTCTGGAGGCAGATGCCTCACGAGGGATGACCGAAGAATCAGCCAAGTCATTTCATCCACCCACAGCTGCAAGTGCTGCTGGTTCAGGTGGTCCCAACAGCAGTAATGTGACCCCAGGTACTCACCAAGGACATCGCCCAGCCAAAACTGGAGGGTCAGTAGAAACTAACCCATTAATGATGAGGAGGAGGGTCCGGTCCTTTATTTCTCCAATTCCTGCCAAGAGGCAGCTTCAGGATTTTTCCAGTCAGAGGAGTGGATCTTACCACTCTCCAGTACCCCATTCTGAATCTAGACAACCAAATGACAGTGATTCATCCAATGTAGACCCTCGTCCAAAACTAGCTTCGCCCAGCGCACCATATCAAACACCTAGCACCAACTCGCCTCCACAGGGGAAAACAAAGATTCTACCACCAAGAAAGGGACGTGGCTTAAAACTGGAAGCAATAGTACAGAAAATTACCCCAAATAAAAAGACCAGTTACAGTAATAGCCATGTAGATGGTGATTACTCTGATATATCTCACTACAGCTCTGACATCCCTGATCCAGAGATTGGTGCACCTTTCTCTAGTGCCCCTCACAGAGAAGGAGGCTGTTTGCCATATCTTGATGAAGCTCATTCTTTAGATGATCTTTTGCCCTTTAGAGCGGAAGATGCATATTCCTGTGATTCTCAAGTTCTCAAACAGAGTGCAACAGGTTCTTCCAGTGGCACCCTAAGAAACTTGCCAACAGATTTTGACTTCGGGTTGGGCACTGCTGGGTCTGGCACAGGGTCTGGGACAGGTGACGATGATAAAGATGACTTTACCCTATTAGGACCCCTGCCCCCACCACCTCCGTTACCTCGTCCTGTGCAAGGCTCCCCTCCGCCATCCTCATCTGCCCTGTCTGATATACAGCAGTTCACCAATACTTACCAACAGCTGGAGACAAGAAGAGGGGAGCAATCTGCTGCTAACCTACTCAGGCAGAAACTACAGGAGAGTGGCATGGGCTTTGATGATTATGGTGGAGGGGATTTCTATGGAACCCCTCCCCATAGTCAAAGCCCAGGACATCACCTCCTCTCTAGAGATCCACAGCATCAGTTAGGCTCTACCAGGATGGCAGCATCAGACTCCAAAACAGAGAACACTGTTCCCAAAGGCTATTTCCCGTCAGGCAAGAAAAAGGGGCGCCCAGTAGGAAGTGTCAATAAACAAAAACGTGCGCAAGTTCAAGTTCAGAATGTCACAGCCATACCTGCAGCCCCTCAAACCCCTCCTGCTGCAGGTTCTGCTGCTGCTACCCCTCAGACTACACAAAACTCCAACACTGCAGGAGAATCAGTCACAGCTTCAGCACCACCTGATCAGAAACCTTGTCCCTCTGTGGATATACCTGCCCAGACCCAGCCAGTGAAGGTGGAAATGGAAAGTGATAATAATCAACCTGAGGTAGATATAAAGCCAGTGAAACACAGGCAGCGAAAGGGGAAAGAGGGAAGTGAAGGAACTGGCTCAAGAGCCAGGCAGTTTAGGAGGAGAAGAGGATTGGCTTCTAAACAAGAGCTGGATCCTCAGACTGGCACTGGAGGAAATGCAGGCCTAAGTGGGGTTTTACAAGATGCCAGAAAAAATGTTTTTTCTCCATACATACATGTAGAAAGAAAAGTAGCTGAAATTGGAGCTGTGTGTACCATAGTCAATTCTGAGGATGAGAAATCAAAAGGAGGAGGCAAAGGGTGTGGTTCTGCAGTTGATGGCCCCTCAAATGGTTCTCTGGTGTCTCAGATGGTCAGAAAAGAGAAGGAAAATGAGAGGATGCAGGAAAAAGGGATTGCTGAGCAGACTGATTCGGTTCAGTCGGGAAAGTCACTTCCAACATCTGGATATGTCCTTCCAGGTCCTGTTATATCGGAGACAGTGCACACTGGTCGTTTCTTATGCTGCCTGTGCCAGAAATGGGCAAATTACAAGAATCTTGGGGATCTTTATGGTCCCTTCTACCCAGCTGAGTATGCTGCCAAGTTTCCGAAAAATCAACCCCAAATTCGACAGATCTGGTCAAACTCTGGGGCAGCTAATGCAGGGCCAAATTTGTCTTCTATTTCCACAGAATTAGCCACCACAGACACTCAGTTGCTTCATCATTCAGACATTAAATCAGCAGACAATGATTGCACAGTAAGTCAAACCACAAATCCACCATCCCCTGCTACTACTATTGGCACTGCGTCCCCTGCTACAGGCGAAGATTTGCGATGTCTTAGTGTTAAGATAAGTGATGATGCCTCTAAGACACCAGCACAAAATTGGGATTCGGCGCCAGAAGTGGCGCCTGTAGTGTTGAAACCGCCTGACCTGGAGAGTGAGCTCACCCAGAAAAGACAGCAGAAGGCAGAGGACCTACAGCAACGACCACAGCATAGAAAATTAACTTCTCATCCCCGTTTCAAAAGGAGGCACAAATCCAGTGAAGATTTGCCCCGCACTATTCCAATTAACAGTAAAGCTTCACTGCCTTTTCAACCTCCCCCGCCCAGCCTAGACTCCTTGGGACCCTTGGCCCAGCTAGCTCAGCTCCCGCTGGTGCCATTAGACCCTGAGGAGCTGTGGGTGCATGAGAGCTGCATAGTCTGGACTAGCGGAGTTTACTTGGTCAATGGGAGACTGTATGGGCTTCAGGAGGCACTAGATGGCGCCAGAGAAACAGTAAGTTAGATTAATACATGTAATTTTTGATTAAGAAGTCTAGTATAATGTCTTTCTATGACTTTCCTCATTATGTTTTTTAGGCACTTTGTTTAAAACATGTTGCATTGAACCATATCCTCTTTTTGAATTTTTCTTTTTTTCTTTTTTTTTTTTCTTCTTCAGAGCTGTTCTCATTGTGAAATGGCTGGTTCCACTCTGGGTTGCTACAGCAAGGGTTGCACACTGAGGTACCATTACCAGTGTGCTGTTGAAGCAGGTGAGGCATGTGTGACTGATGGAGACTGTGCATGTCCTTCAGATGTTTCTGAGAAACTATTCATATAATATTGAGTTAACCATAAAACTGAACTTACTGAGCCGTCTCTGAAGTGTTTGATATAAGCTTGCTGTACTGATGAAAAAGCTATCGAGGCTAATTCTGTTTTTGTTTATTCTTTCTAGACTGCTATCTAAATGAAGACAATTTCTCTTTGAGGTGTCCAAAGCACAAGGTAAGACAGGATAACATTCTTGTTCGATCTGATTAGACAAATGGTGGGGGGATCGCTTAACCCATATAGAGTAAAATCAGAAGACTCATTAGGGTAGCACAGCAAAAGAGTTTTTTAAAGAGTAACAGCTGAAATGCGGTGCTTTGTAATAATAAAATATACCAGCCTTGCTTGAAATGTGAACACATCTTTCCAAGCTGTAAAAATAACATTTTTATCGTGGTCGGTTTCGTTTCTGCAGTTCAACTCTGCTATAGATGCAGATAACGTGTCTTTGTACCAAAACACGATGACTTCACGGTATGCAAATCAGTCAACCAACGTTACCAGCCCCTGGTGACGCCCTACTCGTGGCGCACTCATAAGTATGAAGGTGTAGAAGCATAGAGCGGGGACATAACCACACTCACATGCTGACCTAAATACTCCCAGCACCACCTCACAAAGTTGCGATATGCCAGATGTCTGTACCAACTGTAAATAACCCAGTTAATCTAAGGTAAGTTTGTACCGATTAAGTGAGGATTCTTGCAAGTTTCCATATAGCAGTGGCAAACAACACTGCAACTACGGAAAGCAAAACAGTTCAGGAACGGTTAATGTTAAATGGCCATTGTTACTGACAGTGACAACCTTTCATCCATACAGCCTTTCTTGAACTTTTTTTTCCCCTTTCCATAGTTCCATTGTTGCTTGCCATTGATTTCTCTTCAGTGAGAGTGCGCGCCCGAGGGTTCGATTTATGAAGGGGAACGTGAATTTGAGGGGGAACTGAATTGGGTGTGTAACACCGGTAAGTGAACAGCTTGCAGAAAGCAAGGAATTAGGGCCACTGCAGCAAGCCCTGGCTAACCGGTGATGCAGTCTGCGACCTTGATGTCAAACTGAATGACACTTGCACAACGTTCAAAGAAATCCACTTTATTAATTCGGAATTCAGTACATCTAAGAAATCAGCACGTGGGTTATACCGAATATGGACCTGCTGTACAGGTAATTAGAAGGCGGCTCATACTGGTGAGGCTAGAGAAAAATTGTTGCCCTCGTAAGTAGCAAAAGTGCCGTTTTGATTCTGTCCATATTTTCTGGTAGCTAACGTTAACAATAAAAACACAGCAGCCCAGCCCGCCTGGTTTTCCTCGCAGCCCCACCTCCAAACCCAAACATCACCGCGGTTTCCCTCCCAGTGTGCCCCTCCTATTTTTTCAAAGTTGAGCCAGGGGTAGAGTTAGCTGAAAATAGTGGGGTGTAGTTACTCTTTAACTCAAGGAGTGTTGCATAAACCTACTATCACGTGACAATAATAATTTCCATTATCTCCATATGTATTTTAGCAATGAACCAGTCTTTAGGATCTGTGATGTCAGAACAAAGCAAATAACATTGCACATGCAGCACAGTAATTAGATGTTCGAGAGTGTCATAGTGCAGATACATGCTCACCTGAGCCAGGCTTCAACCCTGGTGCAGTACATCACAAGGCAGTTCTGGCTGCGTACTGGAATATTTTGCCGGAGCAGTATGTTATCCAAGTATCTTTGGCGTACTGGAGAAATTCATGTTGGTCACATCCTGCATACTACTATTAGGCACTATCAGTATGTAAACAGTACGTAGTAGGCTATTTCGAACACAGCGAGTGTTTTTTGTTATACTCCTACTTGCCATATATATATATATATATA
>JAILXH010001235.1:4476-23975 GCA_023558415.1 Piaractus mesopotamicus | reverse complement strand
CACAGTTACAGATTCCAACTCCTCTGTGATTGTAGTCCACTTGATCTCACTCTCGTTCATACAGTTCCTGGGTTCTTGTTACACTGGAGGCTCTTCAGAAATATAGTTTTCCACTTTGCTGTTGTTTTGGCACTTTGCTACTTTTGTCACTTTGCTACCTGATTTAGTTTGTTCCCCAGAAAGCACTGTCCAGCATAGTCTGCTACAGGTATCAAGCGAGAGGGCTACAAACGTGGATCCAATCATAGCAACAAAGCGAGCAGCTGGGCTTTAGCCTGGAACCACTACAGAAGGTTCAAAGGGTCAGACTAGAAAAGCGTGTCAATTATTGCATTATCATGTTATTAGCGCATTCACTTTGACATTCCTACAGTAAACAATTCTCCAGCCAAGCAATGTAATTCATAAACAGTAGACTATCGGTCCCAAGCAACATAATGACTGGCACATTAATACAGAACTGAGGCCTGTGCCCAGTGACAGTTCAAGTTTATTTTGTTTATTTATTCATTTAATATCATGCGAATCATATTACATGATATTCCCACATAAAGCAAAGTAAATAACCCCCACCCACCGAACCTGGTTTGACCATTTACACAGTTGTTTACAAAATTAACCAAATTTATCAGCGCAGGCATAACAGAATTCAGTTAATAAGTGCGGTCATATGTGTACATTGAGTATTTCACATTGGCTTCTAAACTGGTTCACTCATCATGCCGAATGCTAGACCTGTACTTGCTACAACAGCCAAGATCAGTTTGTTCTTAATATTCACAAAGTCTTGCACAACTTTTGAATTAAGATTTGAACATTTCTGATGTAAGGTGATGGAACAAAAAGGAGCTGTGATCAACAGTAGTACATTTTATTCCAGTAATGGTATTACTGAAGTTTATAAAGTGCAGCTCATTTTAACTGGCACAGTCTTTGAAAGGGGACACAAGGCATTAGTGAGGAATGCATAGCTCAAACCAACAGCAGTGGAAAAAAAGGTTGCCTATGGGCTTAAACGGCCCTTTTCAAATGTTAATGGGGGCCTTGATTTCTTCTGACACTCCAAAAACATAAACATGATAAGTACATTCCAATTGGAGGCTTGCCTAATTGGCATCTGAATTTCTATTGGAAAAAATGATACCACTAGAGTAGCCAGATGGGTGGGCACTGAAACTGGAATGTAGGCTTAATTTAGAGCGGCAGAGACAGCAAAGTTATTGTCTCTGACATTGCAGACAGAGTCGAACGCTGAGAGGCAACGGCAAATCCCACCCTATGCCCATTCGTTTCTCGTTAGTCAACGGCTATTTTCACATTAATGTGTCACACCATACCCAGACCAGGAGACAGCACTGCGGTATTTAAGAGGCCCACCAAAACAACTGCATGTTCTGTTTGATTTTCAAAATATACAGCAAGCTGCATCATTCTATCATGCCGGTTATAATATGCACCCTTTTTTTTTTTTTTTTCGACTAAATATGCAGCTAGAGAGCACCATACAACCTGCCATTTAGTGAAGTGCAGTAACATATTTGAAGTGGTGAAAAACTCAATTTTTGATGGTTCATTCAGCCAAATTTATCCACAAAAAGACACTTCAGTTGAAGAAACTTTATCTTGATCTACTAAATGAGTGACTGTAAATGCAATTATTTGATAATTACAGTATACATTGTTAACAATATCTATCTATCTCACCGCTCAGCATTCAGCAAATGATCTTGCTTAAGCATACAGTTGTATGCAAAAGTTTGAATACAACACGTGATTTGACCAGGGGCACCCAAACTTTTGCATATGACCGTTTGTGTGAGAGCAAGTACAAATCTGACAGCAGGTACAAATCTGATTACACCAAAATATAAAGAAACTATAGTCACTATTTTGAAGTTTTTAAGAAAAGGCTATGCATTAACTTTGTTATTTTTTCCTAATTAATCTGATTGAACATTAATTTTGTACTACTAACTATCTTCCCTTTTTAAACAAAACTGTCATCTTTTGAAGAATCACTAGCTGCTTTTGCCATTACGGTGTGCCATCTATACGTCTATAGAACAAATAATTACTGCGTAAATGTCATTTTTCTTCCAGTAAAAATACAAATGTAGTTAATATTCAGCATCTCTTAACAGAAATAACTCTTTAGCCTGGCAGACACTTACAAACATACTTTGTTAGTTTGCTACAAGGCTTATTCTTCTCTTACCAGCCTGAAAAAAGTGTTCTGATTTGGAAATTTCATTAACTCTTTTAAACATTTCAGCATTGTCTGATTGTACTGATGTTTGTAGCGGTGTCATCCGTTCATCTATACAAACAGATGGTACTGAAGAGTTCATAAAATTCCCAAATCAAAACACTTCACAAGCTGCTAAGAGAAGAAACGTGCCTTCCAGTAAACTAACAAAGTATGTTTGTTAGCATTTCTCCCAAATTTTCCAAATTCAGCTACGTGACACAATCCACTTGATGCTGGAGAGTCCAGCTTGCTTTTATTTATGAAATACTGGGCCTTGAAACCCAAACAAGGCTGCATGAAGTATGAGAGTGTAAAAGTCATTCAGTGGGAGGGAGATGATTAATTCTGTGCTCCAGCCCAGTGCAGGTGTCTCCAGCAGGTGCCTATGCAAACTAATTACTCGAAGAACCTTGTCCAAATACAGGGAATAAGGCGACTGATTCAGGCTCCACCGGTTTACCAAATGGAACATGATGGTCTGTCTGGGCAGCCAAGGTTTGTATTGCATCAATTCATCTTACGGAATAATCAAACTCTGAAAAGAGTCTGGGTCACGAGCCAGTCTTTAAACAAGCCATTACCTACTAGCAGACTGTTTTAAAACCCTGGGGAATCGTTGGAGTAAAACAGAGTGCCTTTCCCAAGTCCAACTGAACTGGTTGATCTCAGACGCATCCATCTCCATCAAATGAGAATCTGCCATTGTAAAACAACAGAGGCGTTACCCTCAACAGTAACTTTCAATGTTGAGAGTCAGGCCTGGTCAAGGACACCTTGGTACGGATGGTCTTCTTTATAACAAATCCTCTCTGATATGCATAAAATGAAGACAAACAAACGAGGTGCATATTTACCAACACCAACATGCACGTAGGTCTGATAGCTACATCTGCATGGAAGTGTCTCCAGATGGACCTGCTAGCAGTGGCTGGAAATGTGAAAGACAATAAATCCAGCCCTCAGCAAGGACCTACAAAGGACTGAAGATAGTACCACCTGGAAGTCATTTTTCGAAAATCAGGGTTAGTTTAATGGAACAGAACAGCACACTGGGGGATCATACACTATTGATGTTTAATGTGCCTTGAAAGGTGCATTTTTTAATTACACTTGACAAAAAGTTAACGGGCACCTTTAAACTGTTCCATCTGGCAAATATAAATGTACAATATAACAGCCAAGCACAAAAATATTAAATTCAAGTGAAAGTCAAGTGCCAATGGAACATGAGCAGGAAAACAGATGAAACACCCACCCCAAGACGGAGCACAGCTTAGCAGTACAGAAAAGCACCATACACTTGCAACTCATGCTGAAGTTCCAGCTGTATTTTTGGTGTCCATGGCTGGGGGTCCCTGAGGATGCAGGTGTCCATGTTTTAGATGAGTGGAAAGACAGACAGAACGGCTTTCTGTGTTTCTACATGTCAAACGCAGCTGTTAGGCAAGCATAATCGGAAACATCCAAGAATGGAATCGGCATAATTTTTGCTCCAAACACGCTATAAGCAATCAGCTAATTTGTTGTTTAGATATTTGGTGATTTGTGTAGGAATTTTTTGAGGTAAATAACATGAGAAGGGCATTTGCACTGTATTTCAATTTTAATGCTACATCTATACCAAAATATGGAACCATAATTAAGCATGATACATTGCGCTAAATAATCAATTGTCATTTTACTTTCGATGTAGTGCTTCATTTGACTCAAGTTATTGAAATAGGCAACTAATTTTAAATTAAGGATTTAACATGTCTGCTTGGCTTAAAGAGCAAATGACGTCTTTTATATCTCAGCTTCTGCTAATATAAAGTATTGAAAGGACGGCATTTCGTTCCAATGTATACAAGTTATATTGAGCAATGACAAAGACTACTTGACTTGGAAATGTGGTAGCATGTTTCATGTGTTCATTCAGCCCACACAGTGCAAGCTTCAAGTTAAAAATGATATTAAATACTGGCCAAAATAATCAGCCATTGACCAATTTGGATGTAAAGGAAACAAAATCGGCCATGAAAATTCATGACTGGTGCGCGCCTAATAGCTGTGTGCTTGACGTTCTCCAACAAAGACTTAACAATGCTGCTCGTCTGCTAGTTTGAACACATAGGCCAAACATATTGCACATTTTTATCTCTCATACAAATGCAGATGAGGGACAATCATGCAAGCAATGGGAGAAGATACTGGATGACTGCCCAGCTGATTACCTGTTCCACTGAATTTACAAAATTTTGGGCAACGATTTTCTTCGTCTTTTATAACCACAATTATAACCAAATTATCGGAAGCATGTTTTTGAGAGACTTCCTTTAACAATGGCAGCTGGCATTATGGCAAGATTTTTGAACTCTGGGCTTTCCAAATAAGCCACAATTAGTAGGCAGTCCTTTGCACAATTTGTCTGATTAGCTGCTGCCTTAGTAAACCTATATGCACCAAGTCATATTCTGTGATGCACCTTCTTTGTGACGCACATCTGGCCCATAGCGTCAAGCCTCATTCGCTCTGTCGAAACACGTGCTCGTCCCATAATCTCACTGTGTGATGAGGAGAGATCAACTAGTACACATTGATTTGGCTACAAATAAACGGTGAAAAAAACAAAAAAAACAAAAAAACAAAAACGGTCCGAAGTAGATGAATTTTCATCTAAACTCACCTTTAATTTGGAACAACAAATCCCCACAGTGATCCTATCTGATTACACAAGAAACTAGAACTGTTTACTCTATGCCTCAATTTGTCTCGCCCCACGTTGCCAAATGCTTAATCAGAGATATTTGTGAAGACTACAACACGAGAACTCAATGCCATAATCAAAGCCTTCTCGGTTTACATCCCCAAAGATCAGAACATTCTGCAGCAGGTCTGCAAACAATAAGAGACGTCGAGGAGCACTCCTCCACGAGCCTCTCTGGATGTTGTCTTTATCGAAGATGAGACTAATTTACCGTCTGTGTTTTCATAAACGTGCCTTTGTGGTTGTTTGACTCGGGGGTGATCGAGCATGACAATAGCACAGGCTGCTGGAAGTGTGGGTGGAAGTCTGACGTGCTGGAAGCCACGGCCAATGTCTCCAGGCTGGTGGATCAGAGGGAGAAAGAGACAGCAGGGATCGGAGTCCAAATGCCCAGCTCCTTTTTGTTCCCGATCAGGCTGTGGGAGGCTTTCAGTCAGTGGGCTTTTTCCCAAGCCCTTACTCAGGTCTAAGGTAATTAAAGACCCAGCAGAGGCTGGTGCTTGAATAAAAGAGAAATAATGACACAGCAGAGTTGAAGCATGTCAGTCCATTATGAATGGTAAATTAGTCTCTGCATGGGGTCAAATCTTCAAAATGTCAACATAAAGCTAGTGGAGCTGCATTATGAATTCCCTTTAAAAGCTTCAAACAGGGACGGCCTGAATAATGACACAACCCTAAGACTAGAGCCGAGTTTTACCAACAGACAGCATAGGTAAACTCAAGCCAAGGGAGTCCCTCTTCACTTGGCCATATTGAAATAACAGAGAATATAGTGCATCATCTCTTAATCATTATTCATGGATCACTATCACAACACGGTCCTTTGCAATACTGTAGCCACGTGCCAGCATTCGGTAATTCAGTATACCATAATACTAAACGAGCACAGTAACATTTTTGTAGACTCTGAAATACTGTCACTGCAATTTAGTCAAACACGGTGCAGTTTCACTTGAGATTTCCTAGAAACACAAAGCAGGTCTGCTTTCACAAATTCCTACTAGCCACTGATCTCTGAACACACTTCTAAAACAATCACAACAGCCACAGCACAGCAGAAGGAGGAGCAGCTACAACTTTTTATCCCTCAGAAAGGTGAAAACAAGCAACCAATCCAGCTCAGAGAAGGAAAAAAAAAAAATGCTCAGTCTCTCAAATAAATAACTAAAGCATCTCAAACATAACCTAAGCAGTTCGGCAGACCGCTAATGAGCTAACAGGTAAATCCAGCCAGTTTGGCGAAAGGTCAAAATATCTACTGAATGATTCACTGCATGTCGACGGCATACAAAGTGCCGTTACCTTGATGCTACCATTCAGTGGAGAATCTCATTTCGATGCTAGCAGAAATTAGCATTCTCATCGCGAGTGTATTTGATAAACAGAGGCTGCTAATAAAGTAAAGTTTTCCACCTTAAGCACTGGTATATAGTGACCGCACAGTATGTTCATGATGAATGTATGATACCGGTACTAGCAGTATGTTCCACGCAGTATATCATGTTGGAACAACTTCACAGCTCTTGATAAATGTCTCAGTGGTCTATGATGGGAGTCTCAACACCAGTCCTGACTAATAGTCCTGCATGATAATGATACACTGTGAGCATCATTAAGTTTTGCTGTTGTTTTATTGTAAATATTGCACACATTATACCCCGTTTCAAAAATTCTATTAAAATTCTAACATTAAAAACATATTTTTAAAAAAATCATGATAATATCAGAAATCATGATAAAAGGATAGGCAAATATTGTGATTTTTTTTTTCAGCATATGCCTTCAGTACTGATATCGCAGACGGCTGCAATATGCAAATAAGTCTGCTAACAAATTAAAAATCCTGTTATTATGTGTCGTAAGCATTCTGACCAGGGGATCCGAAAGCTCAGATGCTTTAAAAATGAGCAGTGTGTTGCTTTTTTTTGATTAGCCGAGGCATTCACGCGACCCAATCATCGTAAATGTGTCCGGAGAATATATTACAGGTCAACTGTTAACTATACAGCTTGACCTACTGTAATTATCATCAGTAACGAGTGAAAGCAATCTGATAACATGAAAAGTATATCTCAGTGCAAATACACTAGATGACCCAGTCTGACCTCTTCTTGTTCGTGGGCATTAATCTACATTTGACAGTATCTGCTGCCACCATGTGGTTTTGCAGCACCGGCAATTGCACATGATGGATTGCTGCTTGACAAGAAACTCAAAGAATAAGAAAACAACTAAGCAGAAGTTTGCAAGTTGAGGACTGGGCTCTGGGCACTGCATTATTTAAATCTTGCACAGGATCCTGATCAGGACACTTGCATGTAGGTTGTACACCGAGTAGCCAGTTTTAGGTACACCTTCCACCAACACACAAACTGTACGCTCCAGCACATCATAGTCATAGTCAGTGTGTATTAGGCCACAATCTAGAACCAAGTCAGTGTTCAACTGAGTGTTGACATCATGACCGTAACTAGCATCCTAACCTTGGGGAAATTCTAAAGAGTTGTATTGGAACCAGGGTAGAAACAGCAACAAGACTACCCAATAATTCATCTCTGCACGCAATGCTTCCCACAGTGACGACTTCTTGAGGTGTACAGGTACGCAACACACATACTCTAGGCTAACATATAATATAGGCACGACAGAAGCGTGAGTTTCTGAACAGAGATAAAAGATTGTACTTGCAGATCCCATGATTTTTGATTATGACCACTCATAACGTGGCTAGCTACGTCAGCATGCTTTAGCCTAGTTTCAGTAGCTAGTCAGTTTAGGCCACAAGCTCTGTAGTTGCTGTAGTTGTTCTGTAGTTATATTAGCAATCAAATGGGAAAATAATGGGTTGTTCAAAGTTGCTGAGAGAGGGACAGAAGGGAAGGTGTAATTCAATCAATTCCAACAATGAAACTAACAGCTAATTTAGAACACATAAGTTTCAACATTTTCAGTTGAAAATAAATAGGTAAATAAATATTTAAATAACCAGCTAAAAACATAAACAGTGTAACCGGAGTTAAATCAGTTTAGGGAAGAGTAATGGCAGTTCAGCGAAGAATGGAGGGATGAGAAATGAACAAATCAAAGGAAAAGGTGCAGAATTGTGGATAAGCAATAAAAGCAGTGCATGAAACAAAAACCTAAAGAAGAAATTGGCAGATTGCGTAATAGACACAGATTCACCAGTTACTTTATTCACTATATGACGCGGGTCACTTTTCTGCTTAATGGACCTCACTAAAACTTTCACCCTAGCTGGTCCTGGTTGAAATGGGCAAAACAAGTGACCACAGTAACTCTGAACACGGCATGGCAGCTGGCTTTAGTTGTGCCAGTTCTAGCATCTGCCTGGGCTATTCCTGTACAAACGCTTCAAGAGTTTACCGAAAATGTCAAAAAAAAAAAAACAACAAAAAAAACAAAAAACAAAAACAAAGACTACCAGTGACTGGCAATCCTGAGAATGAAAACAGCTTGTGGATTAGAGGGTCTAAAGAGATTGGCAGAACTCATGCAAGCAGACAGGACAAAAACAGGCAAATCACATCCGAGCTCACTACTGGTGCGCAGAATGTCATTTCGGAATGCACCACTTATCAGACCTTGCCCCAAATGAGCTAAAACAGCCAAAGACCACATTGGCTTCTGATGTCAGCATCTCCTGTGGGCACAAGAGCATCAGAACTGGACTGTTAAAGAAAAGAAAAAAAAATGTCTGTTAATGAACGACTCAGAATTTGGCACAAGCAACACGAGTCCATGGAGCCAACAAGTTTGGCGTCAACAGTATAGACCAGCAGTATCAGTGCGATGGTATGGGGAAGGCTTTCCTGGCACGCTTTAAGGCCCCGATACCCACTGAAGAACTGAAAGCCAGCGTGCATCTGAACATTGCTGTTGAAGTTCATCTCTTGATGGCTACAGTTTATCCACACTCGGTTGGACACTAACAGTATGATTCCACCAGGTTACAAGACACACATAATTACCAAAGGGCTCCAGGAACATGACATCACATTTTCGTGCAGAGTCCTCAAATCTCAACCTCACCAGCGTCTTTGGGATGAGCTTTGCGCCATGCAGCTGTCCAATTTGCTGCACCCAAACAACACAATAAGTTCCGCATTATACAAAATTGTATAGCGTGGTGAGTAATATTGCTGCCCTCTACGCAGCAGACTGGGTTTTCTATTACCTGCCCAGACAGGCACATCATGCTATGCTAATTAGAATTTTATGGCAAGATTCGCTCAGGACGAGAATGCAAATGCATAAATGGAAATATGTACATAAAAAACTGGTAACGCAGTGTATGTTAAATAGAACCACCAACATGTAGGACTGAGCCATTTTTATCAGAAAGTCTAAAATGAAAATGCGCAACACTGGACAAGCTGCAAAAGCATGTAAAGTTGATAAAGCACGAGTTAATAAACTACAAAATCCTTTCTGTGCCTCTTTTCATTCTAAGTAAAAACATCTACCTTCCGTCCTATTCAAACTGGCCCCCTACTCAGAGTTTGTGATGTATGGTTCTATGTGCTGAAAGTTCCATTCTGAAACTCCTAGTTTCTGCTCTCTAGGGAAATGGGCAGACCCAGAGGCCCCGGTCCAGTTGTTGCTGGACCTGTGACAGACACTGGATTCAATCAGTCATCCTGTGAGGCGCTGTTGGCTGTGTGTGTGTGTGTGTGTGTGTGCACTGAGGCGTGAGTAGCAGTCATCTCAACTTTCTGTCTCCAAGCTATCGTACGGTGCCATCTCGATGGCGTCTCATCCAGCACGTCCAGCGGTTTCATTAAGAGTGCCGTGGCACGACTAGCGGTGGCTAGTCGAGGGGTGATCTAATGTTCGAGACGGTTTGCAATAGGTACCGGTCACATTTAAAATGGATCCAAACCAAAGCGCATACCCAGGGCTGGGTGAGGTTTCAGCTACGGCAGATTCCATCCCAAAAATTCCGGCATTTTGCTCCAGCCAGCACCACACAGCAGAATGATCTTTGGTTTATTTCACCGACACTTATGACAGTTTCTTGAATTCCAGACATAATAATAACAACAGGCATGATACTATATAAAATAAATTAAACGATGGTTTGGACACTGTTGGGAAATCAATCATGAAGTTCAACAACTTTGTTTTTTATCAATATAAGATTCACTGACATTGGGGTGGATGCACAGTCAGTCATGCAGAAGATCAGCAGAACTTCCAGTAAAACTGATGTAACTGACTTTTTGACGTGATGCACAGCAACAGTTCCGCAAAAATTAAATTTTACAGAATTTTCCATTTACCTGAACGCAGTAGATCAGGCAAACACTTGGTGTCCGAAGTTTGCTTCTAAAGCTACTGGGCTAATGTAGCTAGCAACAAATGAAAGCTTATACCAAAACAATTACCAACTGCATGCCTGCATCATCACATCTTTGCGGCAAACAACATCAAGCTACTAATGGCATTTTTCCACCGGGCAGTGCGGCACAATAATGTACAATCATGCATTTTGTCATCATTTCCGCTACTAAGTGACCCGTACCTGAGTACCGGTGCTGTATTTGGTTATCTTTTCTTGCTGGGATACCAAGTAGGAACATATGGGACAAGCTAGAAATGGTACAAACCACTGACTGATAAAACGCAATCATCACAGAATTGTCAGAAGGTATCACTTCAATCTGTCTCACAACAAACCAAACGTGACCAAACAAAAGATAAAGGAAGCTCATCCATTTTTACTTCCGCTAACACAAAATTCGCTTGAGAAATCATGTGACCACAAAATCTAAAGTGAACTTTGCCTGCTCTCACAGTTCTGTTGTGCAATGGTCAAGCACTCAGCCGGGGAACGGATGAAGTAGGTTAGTTGGCAGTTGTGAACCTCACTATAGTGATGTATGTTGCCAGTTGTTAACCTTACTGTAGTGACGTCTCTGGGACACAATGCTTCCTGGCTGCCATCTAGCTCCTTGATCCCCACCTAAAATGAAATTCTGAATACACCACCGGCATAGGTTTGTAACCGGTATCATTCTGTTTCATAAAACAGTGTATTTTTTCTATTTTGTCTTTGGACGTCTTTTTGAAATTTGTCTGAACTCATCTTTATTAATATGATTAAAATAATAATAATAATAATAATAATTCAAAAGTAATAAAAAAGTATTCTAATTACATTCATTTAGTTATCCTTTGTATGAGGTTACACATAATCAGTAACAGAATATATTTTTAAAGTAGCCCCCTTTCCAAACCCAGCTATACTGTACTGCCTGGTTGAAAAACGGACAAAAGTATGCAGCTTTGATAAAAAACAGGAATAACCGTCATCTTGAAGCCTGAATTCTGTCCATACTTTTGTCTAATTTTACAGATTATAGTAAGTGTGAGATAATTTGGATGTTCCATTAGGGAAAAACTGTGATTTGTCACCAAATTAACTCTAAGGTTATGTCTCAACAGAGCACTTTACCTGATATGCAAATGGACAGTAAACATTCATGGTTCCAATGAACATTCCATTTGGATCGGTGTTCTATTGTGATCATATTACATCCATTCATTCCACATGCGCGAATAGCCTGTTGAAAAATTAGCCATTTGAGCATTTTGTCCTAAATAAATTCTTTTGTGCTGAGCACGAATCTGAGTTTATTCACTAGAGCGATGGTCTGGAATGGGGGGGAAGAAATCATCATTAAACAGTCACTGTGTACTCTGGCCCAAAACTCCACCAGGATGAAATCCAAATCTTCTGACACCGGTGAGCAGGTAGAGCAACCGAAAATAGCACACAGTGGAAAAGGGTTTCCAAGAAGGCAAGACACTTAAATTAGCTGACAAACAACTAAACAACTCATGCGCTTTGGACAGCATGCCAGGTATGATGTCTCCAGTATTTGTCACACTGGAGCTTGAGTCATTTGTGTACCAATTTAAATGATAAATGTCACTGGAATCTCTGGAGTAAGTACAGCTAAAATAAATTTGACTGGGAAACTCTAACGATCCACAGTTCAGTGGTCCCTAGAAAGTGCAGACACAAAACTAAATGACTTACTGATGCTTCTTTTTATGTTAATGTAATTGGAAAGGCATTTTCATGGAAACATGACGTCGATCTTACTAATATTACACTGTTGCTGGATGTAGATAAAGATTTAATTAAATGAGGTGAAATTAACAGCCAAGTGAGTGATTTTAGACAAGAGGAAGACAGAGGTTATACACTCCAGACTCTGAAAGCACAATATGTAAACATCTGTAAGCATCTGTAAAACAATTTCATTAGTTTTTTGGTTTAGTAAAGCATGTCATCTTCACACAAACTGAAGTGAAGGAGATTACAAAAAACCAACCAACGGAGCACAGCTGCAGACACAAGATACAGTGTCTTCACAGCAAGACCTCAGCTTTATAACAGGCAGTCTGGAAGGGGTTCCCAAAAAAAGTCCTTAAAGAGACCAATCAGAAAATGTATGCGGGAAATGTCACCGAAACGATGAGTGGGAGCTATGTTGGTTGACGCTTTGAGTTGACACCGTAGTCCATAGCTGCACTTCCAACAAGTGTCTAAAACCATCAAAGAAATAGCTGAAAACAAATTTAGTGTTCTGCCCTGGTCATCAGAGTCTCCAGTCTTAAACCCTAAAGAAAACCTAATTTCATTACTGCAGTGGAAAAACACATAAACATACACCTAAGAATCTACAAAAAAAAAAAGAAAAAAGAAAAAAAAAAGGTTAGGCATGGTAGAAATCCTTCAAATGTGTTCACCAACCCTATTACACCCTACTTTATTTGGACAGCCCACTGTAGATGTGTACCTTGCATTTAACTTACATTCAACTAATTATCTATTCATTCCACCGTAATTTTCATGAATCTTAACCTCAACCCAAAATTAGTCCTTTTAGTTCTAACCCAAACGCCAACTAGGGTCCAATTCTTAACCCTAAAATGATGGGTACTAATGGGTTAGCACAGAAGCAACCATGTAAATAAAGCATATTCCAGACATTTTATGTACTTCATTTTGTTAACGCTGAGAACCAGAGAGTCACAAAATCATGAAGATCTACCAGCTGTGTATGTCG
The DNA here is from genome assembly GCA_023558415.1 of Piaractus mesopotamicus. Taxonomy (NCBI): domain Eukaryota; kingdom Metazoa; phylum Chordata; class Actinopteri; order Characiformes; family Serrasalmidae; genus Piaractus; species Piaractus mesopotamicus. The sequence continues at coordinate 10,879 of JAILXH010001235.1, read as the reverse complement.
TTACATAGCAGTGTTTAACGCACAAACCTTTTCATTTGCTTTATAAGTAGACTTTCATTGTCTGATTAGGCATACAGGTAACACACATTTTATTCTGTATACAGTTTTAACATGACTACTAGTGTTATTGAATGAATGTTATTGAAGCAGCCTGTTCGCGTATTAGCTATCCACTGACCTCATCTAGAATACTGTCCAAATAAGGAGAATGTGTGTGTGAATTTTACAATTTACAACCTTAAGCAATTTTCAGAATCGACAATTCATCTAAACAAGTGCAAAATATAAATAGTAACTTGCGTGCACTACAACCTTCAGAACCATAGGGTCTTTAGGAAATTAAGATTCTCTAGCAATTTAAAACTAATGATAACAATGTCATATGCAAAAGTTTGGGCACCCCTGGTCAAATTACGTTTTGTTGATTTTCTGAGTTAAAATAAGTTGACACATCTTCTACAGAGAACACAAATACATTTAAACGCACAATTACTGTTTATTTGTGGAAAAAATATAGCCTTTGCAATAGTTAGGGCACATTTTATACTGTCTGTCTTTTGCCCCAATATGTTAAACTAAAACAGACAGAAAATTTATATTATATTATATTATATATTATTATTATTATATTTGTTTCCTGTAGAGCAGTGGTGTCAAACTCAACCACCAAAAGAGCCATATTAAAAAAATCAACAAATCGTTGGGCTAGCTGTGGTTTTTATTTTTGCCATGACATGTTGCCATGACCCCCACTGGCCACTGTTTGTTCAAAATATGCCAAATCTACAATGTCAAAAAACAGTTACTGAATATCTAAACGATTCAAATAAATAAATAAATAAAAACTGTTTTAAATAAAGCAGTTGACTACATTAGCTGCAGATATCTGTTAAACCTCTTTAAATGTCCCCAGTGTACAGTAGGTTCTTTAAAACTGGCCATTCGCTTGAACTAGACAACTGGCATCTTTTTTTCGTTTGTTTGTTTTTGTGGTGCAGTCCCATAGATCGTTACCGGGGAGGGGGTGGGAGTACACATGCTGGGAACTGTAGTGCAGTTCACGGTGAAATGGGCCAATATTAATAGAAACTGAAAATTATTTTGCGGGCCGAATAGGTTTGTGCCCACGGGCCTTGTGTTTGACACATGGGCTGTAGAGTATATGTTAACTGATTTTCACTAAAACAATAACACTGTTTTCGTAAAAAGGCTGATATGGGCAAAAGAGATTGTGATTCTGAGAGTGAAATAAATATAGCAATCACACTGTTTATGATAGTAATCACACTGTTTATGATAGTAATCACACTGTTGTTAAATCAGGACATTCTAGACCCTGTACTTTGGTGAAGGAGGTAACACGACCATGTATGGATGCTGGGTTGCTCAGATACACCCTGAGACGTCTTTTTGCAATGATCTGTAATGTTACCTAGTACGTAAATCAAACCATCTGGTCATTGGGATTAAAGTCTTTACATTCTTTAAATGAAGACAGCAATCAATGCAGCTTCAGATTAAATGTTTGTCTGGAACAGAATATCTCACCAATTTTGCACAGATGCCACTTGCTCATACCTAAAGCACATCTATTTTTGGACACAGAACCTCACTGAAATGATCCAGCGACTCTCTGGAAAACAAATGTCAGAATAAAGCTATGCCTCTAATTAGAAAGTGCCTAAACATTTATGTGACACTAAATCTCTCTTAAGCTGGTCAACACAGGTGTAGACAAAAAAAATACATTTGTGTTTTCATTTGTGATCCAATGTTAGTGGTTGCTTCTCAGAAGCAAGATTATAGCATCAGGCTAATTTTACTCAAGCACAGGTTTCTAGCCATGCGATTTCCAGGAATCTGACAGTATACTCTACAGACCCCATGAGACCACCATGTTGTCCACAGGCCTTACATGATGAATTTAATCATATCTGGCAAGGATGAAGATGCAGCTGAGAGTGCCAAGTGAAAAGATCAATAAGGTCCTAAATTCTGAAGTGATAGATGAAATCCAAAAGTAGAGGGCTCCAGTTTGTCACATCGCTGGCATTCGTGATGACACTTGTTTAATGGACAGTTTCCATCTGATTGAGCGTTCGCCTCTAACAGATCACAGCAAGATGGAGCTCTTCCACTGCCAAGACAGCTCTCCACAAGATTTAACACAGCAGTACTTCTGATATCAGCTCAATCCAAACACTGCAAATGGCTTTGCTTGAGAGATTAATGCATGTTCTGTTCAGGATGTGACACCGAAGCAAGAGCAATGACAGCGTTACGTAACATTCTTTTCCATTCCTTCGTATCCCCTCTGTAAACCCTAAGGGCAAGACTGTACTGCTGTGATTTAAAACAAAAAGGCTTTACATCTGCAGGAGGTTCTTGAGGGTTGTTTTAATGCCGTTCTCCCACATAGGAATGGCCCTGCATAAAGTCAACCATATGCAGAATAGTAGGATAGAATATCTACATGCTGTGAAAATATCCAGCTACAAGCTCTCTGTGGTTGACCAACGTCTATTCTAGACCTCATAATTTAGACTAGACAGATGAACTGCGCTGTCAGTGAAAAGTATTAGCCATTTAGCAATAACAAGTCTGATGAAGCATTGAGGCCTCATATCCATTACCTTGTGCTCATTTGCCTCTCGAAAACAGCTTGTAAAAAACGACCTGCTCAGTTCAGCGGAAAGAGAAATAGCTCTTCAGAGCAGTAAATGAACATCAGAACTATTGTGAAGCAGTACACTACAGGACTCTGTTTCAAGAAAGGAATTGTTTTGGACTTTTTGATCGATCGCCTGCCTGGAAAGAACGGCATAAGGCAGGGGAAGTAGTGGGCAGTATGGCCAAAAATTTATATCATGGTAAGCCTAGAAATCCTAAAGGTTTTTGGTATACATCACTGTAGGGGTGGAAATACGGCAAAAGTATCGTATCAGAATACTTAAAGACATTTTAAAGACATTTCAGAAGCAAGAACACAGCATCAGGTTAATTTTACTCGAGCGCAAGTTTGTTTTCACGCTATTTTCAGAAATCTGACAGTACACTCTACAAACCCTACAGACAAAAATGCACCACTATTACCACATTTTAAAAATGCCATCAAAAACTCTATAATCATTTTTATCCAGTCTTTTCCACGCTGCAGTGCACCAAATTCAATTAGACAACACTAATTATGCTCTCCATGTAATGAAAAACGCAGTATTTTCAGTATCCCTTAAGTACACATGATATTCACATTCATTTGCCTAGAAAGGTATATAGTTGATCACAATAAAAGCATTTATTGCGATAGCGGTATCGTCAATCGCCTACCTCTGCATCACTGTATACACAAATTTTCAAAAAAAAAAACAACCTTTTAAATGCTCAAGTAAACATATTTTTGTAGTACAGCAGTGGCTTATTCTTCTGGGATGTACCTTCACTTTTTAATAAGAAACTACCAAAGTAATCTGAAATATTTTTATTGTCCAAAAGAGTAAAAACAAAGTTGAACAATATATAGACAAACTTTTGCCAATACCGCTTTCTAACAGTGGCCCTGTTATCCACTGCACTACCCAACCGTTCTGTGTTTTCGATTATCGCTTTCCATTTTGCTAATGAGGCCTAACACACTCATGCTCCCTATTCTTTTAACAGAATAGCTTCTTCATCTCCAGCCACAGCATGTTTAGCTGTACCACTACACAGACATCAACTTTTCATATGAGTTTAGTCATCTGTGCACTGCACGTGCACAAACTTCTGCGCAAGCGTGTTTAAGCTTAATGTATCAAATATTTTTCGTTACACCAGGATGTTCACAACATTGTCTAATTTTGCATCTCCAAGAAACAGCATTGTGAATAAATCATACGTATGCATTTCAACACCAGCCCATTATTTAAATATTGAATAATCATTTTCAAAACAAGTATTCATGCTTAGTGCACTCACAATGCGCAGTTTCACCCTTTAATTGAGAGCAACAACAGATTTCTTTAAGCAGGTTGTCCTACTCTAAGCTAAGAGCTGAGCTTTTACAGCAGTGAAGTTCATTTGATGCTTCAGCAAGAATGAGGTGTCAAAAATTTAATGCAAGCTTACTGTGAGTTTTTAGAACCTTGGAAAATTCAACAAACCAAGTCAACTGGGATTCTGCCAGACAGCATATACAGCCAATGAGTCCCTATTTAACCATATAGCTAATGAGAACCATATAGCTAATGAGTCTCTATTTACGTTTGAGCATTTAAGTCTTACTGAACACACTGTTCGTTTGCATCAGTTGTGCAATGCGCTGGGCACTAAAGAGCAAGACAAGCCACTTTGGAATTTGAAAAGATGATTCCAAGAAGGTGGAACACAAACTCTGTAAAGGGCACTTCACAAACCACTTTGAACATGTACTGCTCAAAGTTTGTGAGGCACTGTCAAACTAAATTACAGCCAGTCATGTCTACAAACTGTAATAAAAATGTTCTTATAGCCAAATTAAAGCTTTCATTAAGATGCAAAGTTTGGTTTAGTTCAAGTCTAAGTTCAGAGACGGAGAGAACTTTAATTAAAGCCAAGTAGAACGCTTTAGCCGCAGGCGGAAACTGAAGCCGGCCTCTCTGGCAAAGAGGGTGATCCCATGGCAGTAGTTAACTCGGAGGTAAGGAGAACAGAGGAGAAGGGCAAGCTGCCTGCTGACAGCTTTAAAACACACAGCCCACGCTTCCTTCATCAAGCTGTCATCGGTCCCCACAGCTCCATTCCCTTACGAATGCATTTATAATCCACTTCAGACATTAAAATGTCACTGCGCAGCAGGTGAAGGGGATGACAGACGCAAAGGAGCAACATTTCACTGCTTTCACGCACACTTCACTCGTTTCATATTGTTTAACTTGCTCCTGTTCGAATTTATGTTGGGTCAAGTCTGAACAACACCGATGAAGGCCGATAAAGTGCCCCCCAAACAGGGTTTTTACTCAACGAGCTTGGGTGTTAAAGCAAACATACACGTGTAGTTTGGAAAAAAGAAATTAAATAAGCCGCGTATTATCTTGTAATCTCCTCTTGGTGCAACTGACACTGCTCTTGCCTGCTTAATCTCCCATATTACTGATAGATTTCTGTTTGTTGTCTATGATGGAAACATCAATCTACTACTGATGCTTTTATGCAAGGGGTCCCACAGGGTTCAGTCCTGGGCCACCCTTCTGTTTATTGTCCATGCGCTGCCCCTCGGTCAGACCACTCGCTGCTACGGTCTTCTCTTTCATTGCTACGCGGATGATACTCTGATTTATACTGGCACAAACTCTACCGCTACTCTGCCATGCCCCGCACTAATACCCAGTGTTTATTATACCAAACATTGTGCTCTATTTTTCTGAAGCCATTGTCAGTGCTCTGTATTTGCGTTCTGGACAAACCTTGCGTACCCTACAAAACTCAGCTGTTAAAATTCGCCCTCATTTTAAAAAAATCTTCTCACATTACTTCTATCTTTTATCAACTACGCTGGCTTCACAATTACTTTAGCTAATTGCAATCCTTTTCCCACAGTTAGTCTTCACGATCCTACGTTTATTCTGCAAAACAACAGAATATGAAATTGATGCGTTTTCAATTGTTAAGTTGAGCCAATACAGGTAAACGAAAAGCAGAGAGCACATTTATTGAGACCAGTCATGGGTCAAATGGAGACAACAGAAGTTCTGATTTCTGACTTGGTGCTGAAACACCTTTAGAGGGCGGCCGTGAGTAGTTTTTTTTTTTTGAGCTTTCGCTGTGTTTGTCATCAGTTGGGATCAACTAAGTGTTTTTAGGTTAATCAGTCAGTTTGGCTTTTTCAGACTTGTACTTTCATAATTGCACACAATGAACAATTGAAAAACAATTGTTAATCACAATTATCCGGCCATTAATTATCAGTTAAATCTCATGATAGTGGCAGGCCTACTTGTCAGCATGCTCAGTTCAGTTGCTTAGTGGATAGACAACAATTTTAGGCTACAGAAGGTTCAAATGCATTAGACCACACATCACTACTCCACTGTAATCTACAGCATAAGTTAGTCCTGTGACAATGTATTCTTCTAATAGTCACAACAGACTTCAATAACAGTCAAAGTACTGTATAATAATGTATATTTATGTTACTGGGCAGGTGCAGTGAGTCCTATTTGTAGCTCCAATCACACGGCACAGTACTAAAATAACTACAGAAATCAACTCCATAAATAGCACGCATTTTCCATTTTTAATACTGTTATCAATAGATTAATAGCAGTTGGTACAGTGTGGCTTCTACTGTGATCAGCAACTAGAGGAACAGAATTTCCTGCAATGAGTCAGTTTCTGTTCATTAAGAAAAACTTTTCCCATACTAAAATACACTGACAAGTTATTTTTA
>JAILXH010001212.1:0-12941 GCA_023558415.1 Piaractus mesopotamicus | reverse complement strand
TTTGGATGATGAAGAAGAGGAAGGGGGAAGGGGGGGGGGTGCTCGCGCTTTAGCATAAAAGCTTTGATTTAGCGCAGATGAAGGCAGAGGCGAAAGCGTGAGGCTTTGTTGAGATTAGAGAAGTTCATTTGTCACATTAGGAAGAATTACGCATGTTTGTGTCATTGAGCGGAGGAGAAGAGAGAGGGAGGGGGAGGCATGCAAGGAGCACGTTAAGGAAAAGAAAGCAAGAGCTTTAGAAAGGAAAGCTAAAGGAGGAGATGCTGGGGAAAAGGGAGGGTTGGCAAGTGAGGGGGAGAAATGATAAATTAATAGAGAAGGAGGATGACTAATTAGAAGGAGAGAGAGTGAATGAATGGAATAAAAGCGAGAGAAAGGTCACAGGAACCATATGCCTGCTGGCTCCTCATGTGACCTGAGTGGGCTGCTCTGCATTGGCTACATTCCGCCACCCACACGCTCACATGGACGATCGCAAGTAGAGAGGTCACTTTGCTTCGAATCCTACAACCAAACAAAACGGTGCCATGAGAATAGAGCCATTGCTACTGCACATTGCTTGGCCGGGGGTCGGCGTATGAGCACAGATTCGAAATAATTTGATGAGTGAACTCGCAGCAACTGGCTTTGTATAGCACAACAGACGCTTGAGCAGATGATCGCTATGACATTGACGAATTGAAGTCAACCGCGTTTAACATTCAAGGTTTTTGGCCAGATCTCTGATGCCCTTTCCTGCAGACATGAAGGGCAAAATTGTGCCCAGAATCAACCCCTGAGCCTGTAATTTCCCTCTTTTTCCTAAATTGGGATGGACTAAAAAAAAACATTTTGTGCCAAGAAAGTCCAATTTTCTCCCTATGCTAAGCCACCACTGCGCTGCGGCCTGCAGTGGACAAAAAAGAAACTTTTGTGCACCTGGTTGGCATTTTCCTCCCTTCCGTGGTGTGGATGAAGGTCAATTGGATGGGCCTGCTGTGCTGGGACAGTTTGACATGGCTCTGACGAGTGTTCTCGCCTTCAGTGGGCTTGCTGGACAAGGCTTTTGTTGCCTTTTGCCTGTTTTTTTTTTTTTTTTCCATCTTCCCTGGCAGAGGGAACAATGAGGAGCTCCTGACAGGAGTGGAGTCTTTGTGGAGCTGTGAACAGCTTTACTCAACAGTAGCCTTCTCTAACTGCGGTCCCAGCACCAACCACTGTTTTCACCTGTGCAGCTCGCAAACACCTGCTTTACGGCTGCTTTTCATATGCTGTCTGGCACTTTGTGTACAGGAAACCTGTCGGCTCTCCAATCAGCTTGAATGAAAAATAAATCACAGTTGTAGATGGGTGGAAAATGGACAGCCTGATATCATATTATCATTAACAATTAATAATTAAAAAGCAGGATTAATCATTTTTCATACAAGCACGTACGAACAATTCAGCAAATGAGCGCAAAAGTTACAACCTACTCCATAGATGGGATTAATTAAAGGGACAGCTCACCGATCTTTCAAAATTTCTGCATAATTAAAAGGTGAAGATGTGAAGTCAGTGATGTGAAATGCTCCATTCTAGAGACGACTTTAATGCTTCTAAAGCTTCCTCACAGGAAGTTATCACACAAAATGGTTCACATGGTTATAAATAAGTTGAATTATGTCTGAGACATTGTTATACGATAGTTTCGAGATAAAGGTTTTGGCCTAAAATGTATTTACATGGAGAAGAGGGACATTCAGGGCAAAAAAAGTCACCAAAGAAAACTTATTATTTCAGATTTACCACTGTTGTACCATTACACATTACATATAAAACCCAGAAGACATGTGTAGGTCCACTGATGGTTTAAATAGTAAATAAAATGGCTATATGTGCATGACCCCTGGTTCCTATCACCACCTCTGTAAAGACAGCGGAGTTGGTAAGTTTGTCTACAATGAAATGCCTTACATCAAAATACTATGATTGACCTTATTTATATAACACTGATTTAATTATGCATACATTTTGAATAATCAGTGCAATTCTGCTTCAACTGTTCGATTCTAATGAAATATATGAAGTGTTTCATTCCAAAATGCTGTTTATCAGTTTGCAACAATTTTGGATAAAACAAGTTATAGAAAAAATAACAGCTGACTTGCAGCGCCCTCCACATATACTGGCACCCCTGCTAAACAAAAAAAAAAGTGCCTTTTCTCAGTAATGCCTTCTTGACAGCTACACAAAGAGTGGACACACTACAAAAACTGTAGATTTAGTTGTTGAGGCTTCTATGTAATTTTCTGTTAAATATATGTTTTCTGTTTTTTTTTTTTTCCATCTCACACTTAATTGCCATTTTGTCTGAAAATTAAGTACATGAAGGGTGGTCTCTGACGTCTACACACAGTACTAGATGTAAGTGATTAAACATAACTAGTTACTACCCACCTCACGTGTTTATGGTTATACTTGTATATGGTTCAGTATCCATCCATAAAGTCCCAGAAAAGGAAGCAACGGTATTAGTCACCTAAACATTAGAGTAGGCCAGGAAAATCTCGGCTTTGTTTTTTTTCCTAGCAACTGCAGCTCATATGGTTCCATTGCATGGAGCGACCCAGGAGAACAAAACAATGAAAATAAAATACATATCACAAGTCTGATATTGCACGCCACTGTTATTTGTCATGGATAAATAGCTTTGCTTTGCTTGGACAGCGTCGAGTGCATCCACTGGAGCATTCTGCAAGACAATGGCAACACAAAGTCCCGAAGACAGACAAATAACTCTCAAGTACTTTAACATTTTGGTGACTTTTAGTCAAGGATGCTGCCTGAACCTAGATTTATGATAGCAACACGCAGGCTTCAGGCTGCAAATTGCTTTGCCAATGTATGTTTATGAATGTGTGAAACGCACTCCTTTTTCCAATTCTAATGTGTGACAGTAAAATAATGGGTTTGTCTCACCTGTTTTTTTAGCCACCAGAATGCTAAGAAAGGGCAGCAGACTGCTCCTCACCTGCGCAGTTTAAATGCCATCTTTTTTTTACAGCTTTGCTTTTGCACAATGTTGTCTCGCATCCCGCCACATTACAGCAATCTATTATTAGCTCCACCCTGACTGCGACAGGTTAATGAGTGACCGACTCTGTGGCCTCTCTTTAACCCCTTGTGCCCCTGTGTCCTGTGGGAGAGCATCCGGTCATGTGGCGTACGTGTGAAAGGTTCGGGAGTGCATGCCAGCGACGGTAGCTGAAACAGCTGGGGCAGGGCGAGAGAGGCGTTCTCTGGCTCGTCCTTGACGGAACAGCGTAATGGCAGCTGGCCCGCACCTGTAGGCCTCTTCATCTGTCTCCTGCTCCTGCAGAGACACTTGTAACAACATACAGAGGCACTTGCTGCGAGAAGATATGATGCACTTCATAATGCTTTTACTGCGCCTGCTATTAAACAACGATTGGCCTCTCAACCAATAGACGAACAAAGAACCTAAATTTACATTTCTCTTCAAATGCTGTACATCAGTCAAGACATGTTTGGTCCCCTTTGCTCAGTAGTGGCTTCGCTTGCATAACGTGTTATCTACGTTAGCCTTAAAGCTCCAGTGCAAAACTAAAGAAGCAGGCTTTTGGGGTAAAGAGAACACTGAATAAACAAACTATTTCTTCAATACAAAACATACTGTGCGAAAGTCAGAGAATGCCTCTCCTATATTTTTAGTTCCAGTAAAAAACACAAATGTAAAAGCAGAAGTTTCTCAAACTGGAGTTTTTATCAATTATTAAAAGAAAAAGAGAATCTAAGGCTCCTAACAATTGCTAAGACCTGGCAGACCACCAAAACTGTCACTGTGAACATAACCAATACAGCTTTCATCTTAGAGAGATAAAAGAAAATCTGGCTCAATGCTATGAATCTAAAAGAATGAGTACCTGTCAAGAATGGACAAAAAGAAGAATATTTGCCAATAAAACAAAGAAGCTGCTGGTGACCACCCCAGAGTCCAGACCTCAACATCACTGTGTTTGGGATTACTTGTATTGTGAGAAGCAGAAAATACTACAACCAACTTCTAAGACTGAACTTTCAAAACTTCAAAAAAATCTCCTGAAAACAATGGAAGCTGTAATAACGGCAAGGAGTGGACACACTCAATACTGACAAATTTGACATTGTACTTAATTGTTGAGGCTTCTGTTGAATTTTCTGTTAAGTTTGGTCCCTTTTTGCTTTTTTCCTCACCCTGAAAAATTTAAACTTGCACTTAAAGGCAGTGTTGACAAAAATAAACAAATGAAGGATGCACACTCACTAGCCACTTTATTCAAAACAACTTCCCACGTAGGTCTACCTAGCAGATCACATTTGAGTGTAGCTCATTTGTTGCCATGTACAATGTTGCCATGTGTTAGTCTTCATTAGCCCTTCATCAATGCTTAGTTTCTAATTATAAACCTGCTCAATTCTTAATATTTTTGGGTGGTGGACCACTCTCAACCTAGCAGACACACTACCCTGCCACATCCATGTCAGTGGCACTGCTGTGTTGAGAATGATCCACGACCTAAACTAAATCTACCCAACATCAGTCACGTGATCAGAAACTGATCAATGATGAAGGGGTAGAGAAAACAGAGCATGATTGTAAACCTACCCTCTAAGTGGGCCTAAAGGGTAGGTGGGCCTCATAAACAGCTCAGTGAGTGAAAGTACAAGGTAAGTGTTTGTAAAAAGTTAATGATGAGCAGGGACTCGGGGGAGCTCTGGGACCTTTGCTGCATCACTCACTACAGAGCTTCAAATTGCCTCTGGAAGCAACTTCAGCACAAGAACCGCACATCAGGGGCTTCAGGAAATTGGTTTCCTTGGCTGGGCAGCTGCACACAAGCCTAAGATCACTATGTGCAACATCAATCGTTGGCTGAAGCGGTGTAAAGCATGGATATGCCAAGAGAACGCTACCTACAAGAATGCATAATGCCAACAGGAAAAGTTTGGTGGAGGAGGGATAATGGCCTGGGGCTATTTTGCAGGTGTTGGGCTAGGCCCCTTAGTTCCAGTGATGGGTAATGCTAATACTACAGAATACAAAGACATTATAGACAATTATATGCTTCCAACTTTGTGGAAACAGTTTGGGGTAAACCCTTTCTTGTTCCATCATGCCTGCGCCCCGTGCACAAAGCAAGGTCCTTAAAGACGTGGTTTGACGGGTTTGGTGTGGAGGAACTCTAGTGGCCTGCACAGAGCCCTGAGCTCAACCCTATTGAACACCTCTAGGATAAACTGGAACGTCGATTGTGAGCCAGGCCATCTCATCCACCATCAGTGTCTGACCTTACAAATGCTCTTTTGACTGAATGGGCACAAATTCCCACAGATACACTCCAAACTCTTGTAGAAAGCCTTATCAGACAAGTGGAGGCCGTTATAGCCACAAAAGGGTAACTCCATATGCGTTCCCATGGATTTGGAATGGGATGCCTAACAAGCACATATAGGTGTGATGGTCAGGTGTCTGCAAACTTTTTGCCATATAGGCCCAATCCCATTTCACCCCTCGCCCCTACCACTTAGCCCTTAACCCTCTGTTTTGCACGTTCACGTCTGGGGTTAGGGTGTTCCAATTTTGGTTGAGATGGGGTAGTGTGAAGTGTTAGGGCTACATGGCCCTCCAAACTGAGGTTTTTCAGAGGTGCACTTCAAATGGAGTGTTATGAGAAAAAAGAAGAACCGGCAAGATGGCTGCGCAAGCGACCAAAGAAACCCACAAATGTGAGTATTTTCTCAGCTAAAAAGTAACGATAACCATTGTGTGATCTTAGTTTAATGTCGTTTCAATGTATTATGGTCGTTTTCTTCATAACAAGCATAAAAAATTGCTAATAGTATGCTAACGTCTTGGTAGCTAGCTAGCTAACCTTCCCGTTCCACCTTAAATAGTCTGGCAGTTCTGACGGCTGAAGTGCCAGAAAGTAACTGCTCCACCATTTAAGGTGGAGTGGGAAAATTCAAACAAGAAGCTGGTGAATAGCTGACTTTAGCGTCATATCACTGAAGAATTAGCGGTGGGTGATAATAAATAATTGTCTCCCCCTCTTTGAAAGCATATGATACCTAAATGTAACTAAAGCCCAGCAGTGAGGTTGCTGAACTTTTCCCTTCTCCGCTCTCACTGAAGACGGGCCGGGTCGCCTGCAGAGCACCGCTAGTAGCCTGTTAATGAAGCAATGTTTTTTTTTTTAAAATGTTTTTTGAGGGTTGTGTCACTTGAAAACAAAGGGTAGGGGTAAAAAGAAGAAATAGGATTGGGCCATAGTGTCGTTTTTTTCTTGTATGATGTTACTATGTACCCCACATATATGCTGCCTACAATTTGAGCACCTCAACAGAAAACACCTTCCCGCATGAAAACAACTGCATATTTAGAAGACAATCTTATCTACTAGGTAAATATGGGCCTTAGAGCTTCTGTCAGCGAGTGTTAGAACTTTACAGTAGTTTTTTTTTTTTTACTGTAAGATGGCAGGCTACACAGAAAGGCTATCAGTTATTATTCCTATATTTTAACATAGCGAGAAGCATTATTTTAGTCTCTGCCTCCACGGTAAGACTTCATATGAAGTCTTATTGAAATGCTATTTCGGATTGTTACTGAGCAATTTAGTATTAAAGAAGCTATTTCAGTATGCATATTACTGCACTAACCTCATAAAGTAAACTTTGCTGCAGCACGAAAAGAAAACCTAACAAAAGCGGCGTTCCAGTCAAACACACAGGTCGCCCCAAGAGCCACGTGTGCCTTGCTTGTTAGTGCACTGAGAGCTTGCTGGCTTTTCTGTTGTTTGTTCTCACCAGTCGGTATTCTTTCTGCCACTCTTAATATTGTGCTGTAGCTGCACCGACCCCACCCCCCCATCAGTTGCTGGTGAGAAGTTCAACAATAAAGCTCTGGCACTACCCGCTTTCTGCGTGAAACGTGAAAATATGATTTATAATTCTGCGCGTCTCTAACGATCTCTGGGCTTCTGTGCTATCTCAGCTTCTTCAGCAAGCATCTGCCACCGTTCGCCCGCATTCTGTGCTCAAAGTCACCGGAGACAGCTTCTGAATATCAATCCATCATGACTTGCGCATTTTATGACTTGGTAAAACATCAGACTCTCCGAGCTGAAGTCTGTGCAAGTTTCCCCTTTTGGTGAATTATACTGCTCAGCTCAAACATTATTTCCATTAAGTCATAATGAGAATAAATGGCAGGCTATTAAAAAGTGTTACCACACATCGTAAGTTTTGAAAAAGAGTTTGGAGATTTGAAAACAACCATTTAAGGCAATTGTTTGGGAGGTACTACTGCTTTTCTATACTACACAAATCTGATTACTGAATTACATAGTTACATAACTATTACATTACATTTACATTCAGCTTGCATTCTGTATGAACAGTTTGAAATTACTGTTTGATTTAATCACAATAACTTTTCATCAAATTCCACTCAGAATAAAGTATCTTCAGTCTACTTACATTGGCCTGTGGGGCCAGATGTGACCTCAAAGCAAGAACATCTAGGGACAATCATGGGAAATTCTGGCTACACATGCGAGAAAGTAGACTTATTAGAGTGGGAAACTAAGTATAAGACGTTAAAACCAATCAAACGCTTCATGAAGGTAGAGCTCAAAGTAGGGGGGCTACGGTGCACTCGGCAACACTGCCCAACGAACAACAAGACTGTCATTAACTCATGTATGCAAGGTAAGTTAGCATACCTGAAAATTCTCGGTAACAATTCATTTGAAGGCTACCTACATAAGTACACATGCGCAAGCATTGAATAACATATTTATAAAGCAATACTTGAGTATTTATGAACAGCTTATGTTGTTAATCGCAAGATGACATAAGACGTTTTATGAAGTAAATAACATTGTACTGACATAAGGGACCTTAAACTAAAGCGATGGACAGTTTGTTTTTTCTGTCGTTTATAGATACAGGGCTATGCAGAGGCCTAAATAAAACAATATATAAAGCGTACATATTTATAAGCACAAAAGTTCAGTTTTTAAGATGTTACAAAAGGAATATATGTCCATCACCCTTATGCCTACCCCCTTAAAATGCCAGGATTACTACATTTACTTCATAAAACATCCTATGTCATCTTGCGAATAATGGCAGAAACTGTTCATAAATACTCAACTACTAACTTTATAAGTATATAATTCAGCACTTATTCATGTGTTATGGAGTCCTTATGCAAGAAGCCTTCAAAGAAAGTGTTACCAAATTCTCAAATTCATGATCTTGTGACTCAAAATTATGAGCTACTATTTCAAAGTAACGACTTAGCATCTCAAAATGACACAACATCAAGACAACGAGATTCTCTGTTTGTTACAATTCTCTGTTACCACTATGAGTCAGAAATAATTAACCCTTAAAATGCCAGGCTTATTACATACTAAGGCTTATTATTCAGTGATTTCAGGGACTTCAGTGCAAACTGGCCAATCTATTCTTAGGTTATAGCATGTGTAATAAAACTCTGGGCCCGACGGTGGGCCCTCCCTGGTCATTTAAGAGGTTAATACTGAATTGCACCACCCTTTTTTACGTCAGTGGTAAGTGCAACTTCTAAGACTTAATTTGCCCATGTGCCCTTCATGACGCCTCATCAAAGAGGCAATACGCTCGCCCTCTACGTGTCCCCTCAAGCCTGGCCACGGTGCTTACCCACAATGCACCGGCTGGCATAATCTAGGGGCCATCTGTGTGCGAGCAGGGAGCGGCTGCAGGCCCGCTCCAGATGTGCCATCAGCAACCCAGTCACCAGATGAAGGGCTGGGGAGAGAGAGAGAGGGAGGGATGGACGGGTGGCGGGGATGGAGTGAAACTAGGCAGGGCATCCAGTGCTAGGACACTGGGGGGGAAAGGTGCAGGGCATGGAATTGAAGTGGCCACAGGGGTCTGGAAGAGCAGGTTTGGCCAGAGCAGCTGGGCCTCTGCAGAAACAGATGATGGGTGACGCATTAGCCCAACCAGTCACCCAAACAGCAATCAGGACACAGCCACACACACTCGCTCACTCAGGGACACCTTGTTGGATTATTGCGAAAGTAGTGGACCAACATGCACACTCTTAAAAAAGATATGCTAATTAACTTTTTGTGCAATCACTGGGTCATTCTACCATTGCATTGTGAATATGAATGCTGATATGTAATTCAGATGTTAAATGCAGTCTGTTGTATTGAACAACATCAGTAAAGTTGTAACTTGTACTTTGAATTATTTTAGCATTTAAAATAATTAAATTTGAATTTTTTGATAACACTTCAGCAGCCGTGAAGTGCTGTTTTTCATGAACAGCATGACTAAAAATCACTACAATAAAAATTCAAACAGAAGAATTATCATAGCTCAACGTTGGTTCATTTAGAAATAGAACAGAAAATGATAACTTTTTTCTTTTTTTTTTTTTGAGCTCATTTTTATGGCTTCCACATTTTTGCCAGTGCAACGGCAGAATCACTTATCACATTTTATGTCAGAGCATAGGAGAAGCGTATCTCTCATGTAATGCAGACTGTGTCAGGCTCAACCTATATCAGCTGGCTGATTACATCGTCCAGCCACTGGTATTGGTGAATATCCCCCCAACAAAACACAGATATTTAGCAGCTTATTTTGTGTTTCTGCTGCGAGGAAAAAAAACATTCATTTCTGAGGATTTAATGCTTTAATGCTTGTGTGCCACTCTTTATTGAGACTGCAAAGCTGACAGTTGCCACCTGCTCTCTTTTCCTACAGCAGTACAGCCTGCTAATTTTGAACATAGAGCAAGATTTACCCACTGTTTCCCGCTAATTCCCAAGCACTAGCTAGGTCTCCCCCCATCAGAGGATACTGCCAAGCCGGAAGGCTAAGCAAGCATGTGCTTCCTCCGAGACATGCGCCACTGCATCTTTTCAAACTGCTGATATCACACCACAATTGGACAACTCATCACGCTTGGAGGAGAAGGCTAATTCTGTTACATCAGCTAACAAACGCCCACTTTGGCTAGTATTGAGGTGGGATAGGGAAGGCCACCCAGAGAAAGCAAGGGCAATTGTGTTGTCTTGGACTCCCAGATACGGACGGCTGTGGCATCGCCTGGGATGAATAGGGGCAGTGCTTAAACAGTTGGGCCAGTTGGGAGCCCCACAGTCAGGCTGTAACGATGATTCCATTTAGATTCCATTTTTAACTCTTAAATGCTTTATTTTTTAATGATTTTTTAACATAAAATGAAATCTTTCAAAAAATGTGTTAACCCATCTCCGGCACAATGTTACTTTTTTACAAGTTGCTTACCATTTTAGAAGAAGTAATAAGGTTAGAGGTAACACGTTCAAGCTGTTTAGCACAGAAATAGCAAATATACAAAATATGGTTAACCAGCATCCCTGCTAATATCATTACCATTAATGGCAATTTGAATATGATTAATGAATAATTTGCATTTTGTATTAATAATTTACTTCCCATGTGTAACTTAGGTAACAGGATTAACATTTCTAAGTGACCTTGTTAATGTCACAATATCATTGAAAAATAAAGAATAAAGAATGAGAACCTTTGCTTTTCTCCTTCCCATGATCCTACGGAAATTCAGATGATACAAATTCCTTTTGTACATGTGGCTTCCACGTAATGTTCCAGATATTTCATAGATGTGCATGTGTTCAGGTAACATTGAGGGGGCACAACTAGCGTATATTTTTTCATGAATGATAATAAATGACCCATAAAAAAAAGGATGTTTCAAGCATGAGATGTTAAATGGATTCACACATTAACGCAAAAATAATATAATTTTTGTAAATGTTTGTAAGTATTGATTTAAATACACTTTCATGATTATAAAGCGTCATTATAATGGATTTTTCTGAAATATGTACATATGTGATTGTGATACATAACATTGACATGTCCATCCCATAAACATGTCAAGGTAGGTGTCATAAGCTGTCATGAACTGTAATCACAGTGTCATGTTATCATTACTGTTAAGTGGCATGACAGACGGGATGATGTCTGAAGTGTAATATCAAATATTATGATATATTTCATGACACTGTTATATCACTGGTCATGACGACTCATGACAGCACATGACATCTGCCATGACATCTGTTTATGACATGGTTATTTCAATGTTGTGTAGCAGGTGTTACCAGATATCTTTTACTTGTACTTTCCATGCATATTTGTAAATGTACCGTCAATGGTACACAAACGGCACCTCAGTCATAATAGCAAAAACATGGGAAATGCATCCAAACAAAGGCAGTATCACTATCTGTCACAAAATGCTCATATGAGTCTGGTTCTGGTAATTTGAACACAATGTCTTAAAACTCTGAACATTAAATAAGACACTATTAAATATGTTTGTCCTTGACCACTTAAGACTTATTATTTAGTAACTACTATGGCACTGATATGTAAGAGTGTGCAACTGAAGTATGAGCCCACACACAGACCCTTACAAATTAAAGGGTTCACTGGACAAAGGTTTTGTTTTTAACATCTCTTTCTCTCTCTCTCTCATGGACAATCTCTCATGATTCATCACCCTTTATGTGTACCAATCTACATGCTTCCATGTACTGTCATCACTCAGTGTCATCCGGTTGATGGATGTGTAGACATGATATTAGCATTTCTGTTTTTAAAGAATCCCTATTTCCTGTTTTGATTGAGTGTTTTTTGTGGGTTTTTGCTCGTTCTAGGAAAAACAACAGTCGTGCAGCCAATTTCCTGGACACACTGTATCTCTGCCAGGACTTAATAATCACCCCATGAAGACCTGTCCTGCATGACTACACCTATAAATGAGAAACAGCAGGTTCGTATGAAATCAGAACAAGTCGTCAGTCCAGTTCAGCTCCTTCTAAAAGAAATTTGTTTTATAGCCAGGTATACTAAACATATAACACAAGCATAGAAACACACCATCAACATCCACAAAAACACACAATCATACTGGGAGTACATGACAGTACATGGAAGCATGTAGACTGGTGCACATTATATAACACAATACAGCTCATTATATCATTTTTTAGTAATATAAAATATATATATATATATATGACAAATTTAATAACCCTATAGCACTGAGCATGAAGGAGTTCTTTCATCTACTGTTTTTTTAAACATTGGGAGCCTAAATCTGCATCCAGAAGGAAGATGGTGAAACTCAAAGTTAAGTGGATGGTCTGGAAAACTATCAATCTCGCTTTCTGGGTGACGTGACAGATGAATGTGTCATTTAAGGGTTTTGGACAACGCCTGTTACTTTGTTTGCCACCTTAACAGTGTTGAGACGATTCTTATTCTGGACACTTAAGTTCCCAAATCAAGCAACCATAGAAAACGTTGCGTCAATTGTACTAAAAATGTATGGGTCCATGTAAAAGCCAGGCTAGGAAAGAGGCTAAATGTTAGCATCATCATTAAATACAGGTAGACGGCTATGCTAAATCACAGTCACTTCAAAAGATGCAATGACAAGCTCACTATAAAGTGGCTTAATGCTCTACTCAGTGCCTTGGACGCGTCACATCATCTTTCTTTGCCTCTGAGCTCATACTTTATCCAAATGCTCCAACGTCTGGCAAGTTTTACTGCTGTACTTGCCTGAAAGTTCCTAAAAAATGATCAACAAAAGTGTAATATCAGTCTCGTCTGTGGAAGACAGGGCGAAGCCAAATGAGTGTCTCCGGCATGTTTCAGGAGCGAGAAAAGGAACTGCGGGCTGTAAAAAGTGACACTGTTTGAGCAGATTTTTATGATTCTTTCCTCTCTGATTTACAGCCGTGTTCTCTCTCATAAGTGGTGAGTGGCTAACATTGGAAAGATATATTGGCAGCGGAGCGCAAAAGTTTTCTCAGGTTGTTGGATTTTTATATCTC
>JAILXH010001173.1:3085-14805 GCA_023558415.1 Piaractus mesopotamicus | reverse complement strand
ACACACACACACACACACAATGTCAGGTAACAGCTGGCCACTCTGCAATCAATGAAATGCCTTTTGGGGCACATGGAAGTCTATGAATCATGAAAGTGTAGAAGAAAAATAGTCGGTGTTGCTGACTCCGATCATAAACTGTGATTAATTCCCCCAGAGCATCGCTTCACCAAGACCAACAAAAGCTGGCAGAGAGCATCTCTTTCAATATGACAGTGTAGTTTAGACAATCTCAACTCTGCAATGTTTTTTTAAGAAGCTACAATCAGATTTAGAGATGAGTATTTTTCACCCCAGTGGTCAAGTGGTACATGATGCAGGAGAGATGGAGTTCTTCAAATTGTGTTTTTCCCCCTTAACTGCAAGCATTATGGCATTAACTGCAGATGGTTCTTTGAAAGTGGCTCTCAAGATTTTTCCACGGAGACATTCCTTTGAAGTATTTTTCCAGTGTAATCCTTGTCTTAGTTTAGATTCTTTTGCTATTAGGGGTGTAAGACGGCGAGTGAACGGAGTACTGACCTGAACATCTTCATTATTAAAAGCACGTTTTTTTAAGCGTGTGCTAGAGCTTGAAATATTTGCCCAAACTCGACAGGACCCGACTGCTCACATCCTTTTCTAAATATGTGTTGGGCTTAAACGAGCCAGGTTCAAATTCCATGTTAGGGTTCTTATAGCCCACCACTCACTTTTAATAGATGTCACTCTGTATTTTCCCTGCTTTACCTTTTCTTCTCACTTTATTTTCTGTACCTGGCTGGAGTCAATAGCCTTGAGCAGTGGTTCTTCTCACAACCGTGTTCAATAAAAGAGCATTCGCCTTAAACCTGTTTTTAATCTGGCTTGCTGGAATCACCTGTTCGTGTTGAGGTCCACGAGGCTCACCCAGGTGAGGAAAATCTCTGACAAATAAAACAAACGGATTCAGGAAAGTACTGTAGTGACCCACTACTGGCTTGTCTGTCAGAAAAGCACAGGAGATGTGGCCATGGAGCCTCTAGGGAGAGCTGCACTCATGGTAGGAGAGACATTAAATCTTGTAAATAGTTGTTGCTGTTAGTCTAAAGTGTGTCTGTGTGTTATTTGTGTTGGACTGTGGGGTAGTTAGTGTGGGACTACCAGAAATGGACATGTGTGGTGCGGTTAGAAGTGACTTGCCCCTCTGTCCCAGCCATTCACTAACGCTGAGCGGCGGTTCTCCCCGCAGCTGCATTCAATAAAAGAGCATTTGCCTTTAAAGCACAATATTTCCCGTGTCTTCTTCTACACTGATGCCAGAGTATAGTTTAGTGCAGCCAAATGAATGTTTATATTTGCTTTGTTGGGCCAATTTTGGTTATGTTAAATTTATGAAGTGTTTCATTCCAAAACAAATTATAAACCACTTTCAAGAATTTTCCTTTTCTTCCTTTTCCTTGGTAAACGAAGGCCTTTAATGACAGATACTACCTTTATTAGAGAAATACAGATGTTTTTCATCAAACATCAGCTTGCGTTTTTCAAAAACTCCTTATATCCAAAATTGTTACAAATGGATATACAGCATTTTGGAATGAAACTCTTCACATTATTTCTAACATTTTCTATGTAAAGAACTAGAGCTTTAAGATTAAATAAGTGACAACTAACATCTCGCTATATCAGTACTGCTCAGTACAGGAGGTTTATCCAGGCTAAAATCGTTTGGGATGTTGTTTGCAAGCACTGTTGACAAATGAATCTGTTAAAGCAGGACTGAAACTTAATTTTGGAAAATTGATTATTGTAATATGGCATATTATTTCATGTTATTTTTATTAATGATCTGTTTATGGTCATTATTGTTGCCACATCAAAATTTAACCAGCGCTATCATTAAAGATCAGGTTTTATTGCGGCACTTTAGCTGATCATGAGCTGGTTAGCGTCAGTTTCCGACAGAATTTTCTTGAGCTCGGGTCAGTTTTGGACTCAAAACTTGATGCTGTGGGTTGGATTGGATCAAAATTTCGAGCCCAATTAAAGTGTGTATGCAGATAAAGTTTTGTACTCAGGGAACAAGTATGGCTTTGTTTAATTGACTCATGCGTTCTTTTGTCTCTGGATTGGAGAGGCATTACACAATGTTAACAAGTCTCATTTAATCTAAAGAGAAATTGTAGCACACCTTGTAAAGCAGCTACATCACACTGAGTCTGCAGTCTACTGAGCTGTACAATGATGCCAAGCTAACTGAAAGTAAGCTGGTCATGATGACACAGGCACAATGCGGGGCAGCCAATCAAGTCTTAAGGATCATATTGTTTGAAACCATTTATCTGGGGAAACAAGTGTTTCTGTGTGATCTGAGAGACCGTGCACGTTCGTATGCACAGGTTTTTCTGACAAGATTTCCTCACTGCTGTGGTAGGAAAGAATGTTTTTTTCTGTACCTCTCTGATACTATTGGGGACATCAAGCTTCTAAAAGGCCGTAGACATTTTTCAGCCCTAGGCAATCAGCCTGGCGATGGCAAAACCATGTGACTGCCATGCGAATGACCGTGTGACTAACACTTCTAAAACTCCTTGAGGCAGTGGTGCCCAACATCAGTTCTGGAGATCAACCATCTTGCAGAGTTAAGCTCTAATCTTGCTTAAAATCTTATTGCCTTTCTATTACTTTTATGGCATGTACCTGCATATTATGTAGCCCAGGGCTGTTCAACCTGGTCTTGAGGGACAGGCAGTCTACATTTTTGCTTCATCCCAACTTCCAACACAGAGGAAAAATGTAGACTGTCTGGGGGTCCCTAAGGACCAGTTTGAGAACCATTGATGGTTCTGGCCAGCTCAGGTCCGACAGAGCAAAATGCTGTTCATAAAGAGATGAAGTGAAAAAAATAATTTTGTTATAATCTGAATGAGAATACAAAACCATAGATATACATATCAAAAATTGATTCAATAAAACAAGCCAAAAGGACATTTATAATTACTTTGTTTGGCCAGTTTGTTTTTTGTTAACATATTAAAGGTTTCATATTGGACACTTAGCTATTCCAGCACTACATGATCCTTGGATGGTAATTGTCAGCCTATAGACCTGTATTGATTTTTGAAGATGTTTTTAAAGGTCTTTTTCTTCAAAACATGACAAAAAAGGTTTTTTTTCCCGTACAGAACATAAAATTTTTCTTTATATACCACATTATTTCGCACTTTGAGCTTGTGATTTCATTATGTGTGAGGAGATTAACTGCATAATAAAGGGGAAAGGCAAAGGAAAATAAGTAAAAAAATATATATATATTTTTAGAGTTATTTAAACATTTCCCAAACTGGAGTTTAAAATATTATTCAAAGATACAGAGAAAATGACTCCAAACAACTGTGCAAGATCTGGTAGACCAACAAAACTGTCACCATCAGATAAACAGTATTTGAAGCTTTTGTCTTTGAGAGAAAAAATTAAGCTCCTTCCAAACTGAAAAAAATCCACAGGTGTTTCTGCGGACCCTTCCACTGTGAGAAGACAACTCAACACTATGAGTCTGAAAGGATGTGTGGCTGTCAAGAAATCAAAAAGCCATTACTGAGCAAAGGAAACAGACAAAAGAAGAAATCAAACAAAAACGCTGCTGGCGCTCTCAGAACAATGGACTGACCACTCCAGAGTCCAGACATCAACATCATTGAATTTGATTGTTTAGATCATGAGAAGCCAAAAATGCAACCAACTTCTAAGACTGAACTTTGGAGGTGTGGAAAAACATCCCTGCAGATTTATTTGAACAACTGATAGCAAGAAAAGAATGGAAGCTGTAATAAAGGCAAAGAGTGGATACATTAAATACTGAAACACTTTAAATTATATTCGGTTGTTGAGGCCTTTCTGTATGTTTAGTTAATAATATCTATGGTTATAGAGCACTTTTCACTCCAGTGGCAGCTTAAAGTGCTTTTCAGACTTTACAGGTGATAAAGCTTAATTGTAATAGAAGAAACTGAGTATTAATTTAAAATCTAATAAAACAATGACAGATCAAATTACAAAGATAAATACCATAGAGATGTAGAACTTTAATTAAATGCCATGTTGAAGAGATATGTTTTCAAATGTTTATTAAAAGTGTGCACTAAGCTTGACTCTCTAATAAAAGTTGGCATTCAGTTCCACAGTTTACAAGCATAATAACCAAAAGAGGCCTGGTTTCCTGTATTTAATGGAAGGTGTTTGCAGAAGGCCAGTATCTGCAGATCTATGATCATATGTTGGAGCACAAACAGGCAGATATTCTGTAATGTAAGTGGTGCTTTAAGCTCATGTAGAGCCTTAAAAACTAGTAGCAGAACTTTAAAATCTATCCTAAAAGATACAAGTAGCCAGTGCAGTTCTTTCAAAATATATGCAAATGTTTGTTTTCTGCTTTTCCCGATGTTGAAAAATTAATAACTTGTACTTAATGGCCCTTTTAACGGGAAATTAAGTAACTGAAGGAACCAACTTTTTTTTACTGTGTTATGTTTTAGCCATTCATATATTCATAGTCTGACTTTTGCTGAGTAGTTATGGTTAAACAGTGAGTGAAAATAATGGTCTGTCTCTTTCTTGTGCCCCACCCACACTCACACTTCTCAGTTAGAAAAATGTAAACGCTCCAAATATTTCCTCTTCCCTACATTTACTGTTAGCAGAGCAAACAGTAAATCATTTCCGTGTGTGTCTGTGAGAACATGAGAGTTTTTTATTCTAATGAGGTTCCCGGCTTGACAGGACTGTCAAACTACAGTGAAGAGAATGAATAATGACCGACCTTAATCATTAACCTATGCGCACCCACCCCCCCACATGCACACGCATCAAATTTCAGGCCTTCCTCTCCAGTGATTCGGTTTTCATTGTCCATGGGTATCTTCACACCAATTTCTTTTGACTCCTGTTCACATATATATTATCTCTTCTCATTCGCCATTGCTTTTGGTGTCCTAGATGTGGGATAAGTGAATATTGTATGTGTCAAAAAATAATGGAATTTGGCTTCATTCATTCATCAGATAATGACGGGGTCGTTTTCTGACTGCATGTATTTCATCTCTCTTCTTTCTCTCCCTGGCACTGCATGGTTTATTCAGAATAAACTATGATTGTTATTCCCGGGCCACGAAGGCCATGACATTTGTTTTTGATTTGCATGCTGGGCGGTGGAGAGGGAAATATCTATCTCATGCCCTCGCTCCAACACATACACACTGTCTGTCTCTCTCTCTTTCTCGCTCTCTGAGAGGAAAAGTAGGACATGTGCAATGTGTGATATTGCATTGCACTTATGTAGTTTAGTAACAGAGCATAAAACTACAGAAATACAAACTAAACACAAATAAAAACTACAGAAAGAACTACAGCCTGCTCTAGTGGTGGGTAGTAACTAGTTACATTTACTGAAGTACATGTATGTAAGCAAAATACTGATGGATTTGTACTTTTCTGAGTATTTGAGTATATGAGGAATCTACGTTTTACATTTTAGCTATTCATGTTTAGTTACTAAGGCCTGTTTCTGTTTTTAACTCCTTAAATGGCCAGAACCCACTGGCAGGTCCAAAGTGAGTAACTCAGCCAGTTTGCATTGTAGTCCATCTAGTTATTGAACAATAAGCCTTAGTATGTAATAAGCCTGAGATTTTAAAGAGTTACTTTCATTGTTTTGTTAGTGAGGGTATCTGCACTGCTTTGTCATTGGTCATATTTCTGACTGTGGAGCTTTAACATTTTTTTTAGACTAAAAGAAGCTGAAAAAGTGAATAATAGTGCCAACACTTCAGTTTCTATGCTGATAGATTTACTAAGATTTACTAAGAAGTTACAGTTATTAGTACTTAACTAGATTTTCGACCTGATACTTTTGTACTTCTACTCAGGTTTTTTGGGAAGGTACTTTTCACTATTTTACCCAGGTATCAACACTGTAGTGCTCCTTGCTATTAAAGGGGACACACACAGCTTATGCACAAGCAGATGTGCTTTATTAAAGAGCTGTAGTTGGCCAGAGCCACGCCACACTATAAGCAAGGCTTTTGGCTAAAAGGTAGCTCTACACTCAGCTCATGTCTGCACTCTCTTGCTTCAAGCTCTCAGCATACACCAAGTTCCTGTCTGTTCTGACACACATCCGCCCAAAAGTGAAGTAGCCCTGCCTTCACATTAACCCCTTCAATGGCCAGGATCTGCCACATTTTATTACACACTTCTATAACCTACGAATAGTTCAGCCAGTTTACATTGAAGTCCCTGTAGTTACTGAATAATAAGTCTTTGTATGTAATAAACCTGGGATTTTAAGGGGTTAAAGGGATCATTTTTCCAGTGTTTCTAAGTGATTTTAGTCAACTTCGAATGTGCCATGTCATTTTTACCAACTCTGTGCTCCCGAATAAGTAAACTTTCTGGTGCCTTTCACCATAAAACAAGCCTTAGAAATAACCTCAAGTTACATTTATCTCGTGCGAATTGACATGTCGGTAAAACATTATCATCCTCTTAAATATGGAGGCACTCAAAGTGCTTACTTGTGTTCTCTGTGACTAAAATCAAGCCAGCATGTAATGTTACTGTCCAACCGCACGTGTGAACAGTGTACAGGAAAACAAAAAGTTGACTATATGCGTTGATGTGTACTGTTTGCTGTGAATTCCCAAGCTAATGGTAATGCTAATGATGCACTGCATTCCTCATCAGAATGTATTTATTGCTTTTAGTAATACAATTGCATTTGTTTCATTGCGTCAATACAGAAATTACATAAACGTGAACCTGAAAATCACATGAATGCAGTTTCCACTTTTTCTACCGAGTGTCCAGTGAAAGCAACAGTAGCTGCATGTCCAAACTAATGATTGTGTATATGATATATAACATATATACTAGTCAACTGCTCTGCGATTGTAGCTTCTCGCCCTCATACATTACATCTTGTTTCAAGGGGCCCTCCTGCAGTTTTCCACTTTTCTGTTGCCTTTGTTAGGTTGCTGTTCATTGCTTTATTGACAGTTCTCCTGCCAGCACTGATGCTAATGTTGCTAATGCTAATGTTACTGAGATACTGATATTGCCGGCATCAAAGTTATGTTTAGCTTTCCTAAGATTCAACGTCCTTCAGTGATAAACAAATTCACAGCATGATGGTAGCTGGAAATAACTGGTTTTATCCAGACAGCCATCAATGGAACTGCTATTTAAAGGCTCTGTTTGAAAGAGAGGACTACAGATGCAGAGTCATTGCAACAGCTTGCAATCAGTTGGGCTTCAGGCTGGAACTATGGATGGTTCAAACTAGGAAAATGCATTGACAATGTTAACAAATTAGTGCCGTTAATAATGTATCACTTTAACATGTTATTAAAGCAGTAACTTTGACACCACTAATAAGAACACACAAAGATGGCAAACTGGTGCACTGGTGCTAGAAGGCTAACACTGACTAGCATTAGTGAAGCTGTATCAGCTCACAGAGGTGTACATTTGAAAGCATGTCTTCTTATTCAAAAGGGGTCAAGGGAAATCTTTTGGTCACTGTCCATGAGCAACAAAGTGTGCCTAATGAGCTAATGCTAACACTAGGGATTACCAGTGCAGTAGCAGGTGATGGTTTAGGAGGAATCATGTTTTCATTTTCTCCTTAGTGGAAGTTCTACTAAATTTGTCAAGGTAATACTGAGCACTGAGAAATATCTGTCCATTGTTCCTGGTTTTAGCTAATGCCGGTTAGAGTAGTTGGCCTAATAACAGCTGCGCTACCTCTGACTTCTCAGTCTTCAAAACATGCGTCCTTGACAACATGCTTATATTAACGCACTCATGTTTATTTATTGCGAAGCATCATATAATATTCTTAATCCTAAACACGAGCAAAACTGTGCACTGTAACCATATTGAAACATAGGAGTATTCCACTTGTTGGCCTGTATATTTTCTCATTGACTTATGATTATGATAAGATGAAATACCTGAACTGATGAGATATGAAATACCCGGACTGTCGGGTGATAAAGCAAGTTCTTGAGTACCTGTGCACACGCCTATGCCTTCATTTCTCTTTCTTATCTCTCATAGAGACAGCTGAATTACTGACCAACCTACAGGAGGCATTTTTGCTCATAAAATTTGTTGAAACGCATGCATGAAGAGTGTAGCTAGCCCTCGGTCAGCCTGCTAACCGCGATTCATCCAATGGAAAAAGAAAAACATGGCAAAGAAGAAGAAAATATAATGTAGCTAGCATTAGCTTGCAAGCAGTGTAGAGAGTAGAGGCAGCATTAGGTAAGCTTAGCACTGTATGGCATGAGAAGCCAGTGCCTGAGCCCTAAGCACGGAGAATCTGATGCCCAACCCTCTTCGAGCTTAGGAGCATGAAGAGACCGAGCTTGGGGCTCAGGTGCCAGCTTCTCATGTGACACAACGTTAGGTAAGTTAAGGCTAAGGCTGTTGCATTTCTTATGGGTGTGTATCCTTGTTTGAAACATTGTGCTGTGGGTTGCCAAGAGCCAATAGAAAGCTTAGCGCAAGTTGAGGGAGCTCTAGTGGCTCCTTGTCAGCTCTTTTTGGGCCAATTGAGCATGTTAAATCAGCAATAGCCGAGGGCGAGCTGCAGGAAACGAAAGAAAAAAAAGAACATATAGCGTAGCCAAATTTAAGTGCAGAGAAGCAAAGTTTTATTACTAGGGACGGGCATTTGTTATTCTAATTTGTAAGTGTAAAGTATTTGAATAACAACGAGAAAACTTTCTTTTTAACTTTTTATCTAAAACAGTGCATGAAGAGTTAAGTAAACTAAGTGATGCAGAAGTAGACGGGTGGAACAGCCCCAGTGTTTGCTATTTAACTGAAACATTTAATGCATGGTGGTTAATACTACATTCCCTGTTTAAACAGTCACTGAAGAAGCCCTTTTTCCCCATCCAGCGGCCAGAGGGTTTAGAAAGTAACATGGATGTAAAGTAATGAGAGCAACAAGATTTCTTTTTTCTGAAAGTAATAAGTAAAGTGATGTCATTACAGTTTGAAAGAAGTAGTAATTTGTAGTGGAATATTTTTTCTGTAACTACCCCAGTACTGGTCAGTGATGGGTCAGCTTCAATTCCTTGCAGGTATGTTTGTTTATTGCTGCCACTCAAATTGGCTTGATTGTGAAAATGCATATACTGCTACAGGATTTATAGTATTAATACTGAACCTACAAGTGTGGGGTGTGGGGTTTTAGGGGTGTCATGTACTGACAACTGTCAATTCACTTTTAAAATGGCTGCTATGCCCCTGGCGTTAGGTACCAAAAATTGCAGGGAAGAGAGTGTGTGGCCTGGTGGTCTGGCAAAACTAGGCTTGCCTAGTCTTGTATTTTTAACCATGTTACCCAGAATGTGCAATGATTGCTATCTGCTTACAGTCCATGGTGGAGTCAAATGTCTTAGCTAGCATGTGAAGAATGCTACATATGAGGTTTTGGAAGCCATCAGCAGGGCTCAACCTGCTCCTGGGCATTACAGCATCTGCTTTGCAGGCTAGGAATCCCCAGCATGCAGAGAATTGTCATTAAAATCCCCCTTAAGGTACGAGCGCTGCACAATAACTGTAGCAACAACCTTGCAAATGCTTTATATGAGGTATACATACTGTATGTGCATCCAGGTTGGCTGTATCAGGAGAGCAATTCAATTGTCCTTTGGTTATATCTAGATATTATCATAAGCCCTGATATGTAATCTACTGTTTATTTAAAAGCGTGATCAGTAAGGTTGATCAAAGGCATTTTAAAGTCATCAAAATGTGACTCTAAGCTGCGCTAGACGGAAGCTCGTAACTTTGAATTTCCCTCCCCTCACTACAGAAAAATCAAAGGGTTCTTAACTAACTAAGCTCAGCACATGACATCAAATCAACCTGGCTGCTTACACCATCATCTAGAAGATGAAGAATATTTAAATGCTTCATTTCATCAAGCACGTAGTTGGTTTCAGCATCAGTCAGGAAGTGTTCAGTTGCCATTTATGGGTGCTGTGTTAAACACTGCTTGCCGTTTCTGGTGACAGCTCTGCTATCTATCTGGCTACATTTGCACGGATGCGCAGACTAAGCAAAATGAAATAAATCAGTGTAAGGTCTCTCTGACTTCTTGAAATCTGATGGTAGTCATATCATTGGTGTGCCTACAAATGCACTCACAGAGCGATGTATTTATTGCCCACCCATAAAGCATAATGCACAGTCATGTTCAATCAGTCTCATCGCTTATTTGAATAACCTAATGAATTCTAAAACTCTGAATAGACAGGTAGAGTTGCCCTTAACCCGCAGGGCAAGTTGAAGAGAGTTCAAATGCCAAAGCAGTGCGAGTCAACACAGGAGGAGCAGGTATGCCAGCCATGAACGGAATGAGCGCTAAGCATGGAAAACAGCTTGCCCTTTTACTGTACAAGCCAAACGCCCTGCGATATGAATGTTAGGGTGGAGAGAGGGGTAGAACGAGGATAAAGTGGAGGTGACCTCTCCAATCCAAACTCCGGATTCGTCAGATTGGTAAGAGCCTGAAAAAGATGGAGGAAGCAAGACAGAGAAAGACAGAGAAACAGACAGGCAGAAAAAGGGAATGTGCGATCAGATAAAGGTAGAGAGACAAATAGAAAGTGCTCTTGGGTAAGTTTCTTTTCATCTTCCATAATAGAGCTCGAAACCTTATCTGATCTAAGGGCAGTATGATGTACAATGAGACTTTCATTGCAATACTGTTAGTTCTCGTGAACTCTATCCAGAGGTATGACGGGCATGTCAACTTAAGATAAGGCATAAAAACAGATAAATGTTGTGTGGGATAAAAATATGAAAATAAAGCAGGGATTTTTTTTTTTCAACTTATAACTTACAATTAAGTCAACTGTGTCAACAACCAACAAAACATGTTTCCTCTAGTTTATCTAAAGATTTTTTTTTTTCCAGTTATTTCATTGGGGTGCAGAGATAATAAAAAGTCTTTGTGAATTAGTAACTTCAAAGGAAAATGTCTTTATGGGGATCACTATTTCTATGTCTAGGAAGAAATAAAGCAAAACTCGACATGGTATTAATGAATTATCACTGATCTGTCCTAAACCCCTAAACTGTGAAACATTCCAAAGACAAAAGAGAAAATCATGAGATCTCCAACTGAACTGATAGACTGCTGAAATATTTCTGAGAGATCAAGTACTGTGCAAAAGTCAGAGACCACCCTTCATTTACTACATCTCAGGTCAGAATGGTCTAAATCATTTTTAAAGAGATATTTCTGATGAAATTTGATGTAAGTTAATCGGTAACACATTTTATTTTGAGTGGTCCTTTGTAGATGATTAATAAACTCTTAACAGATTATCAATAACACATCAACAACAAATCAGTGAAGTAGCAGTAGTGCAGCGTCTGAATACATCTGACGTAAATATCTTGTAGATGTACTGTTGATACATTACTTACATTAAGTAGATGTATTGTTAATATGTTACTTCCATTATGCAAAATCTAACCTTATCCAACCTTACCCAACACCTAATCCTATCCCTGGCCCTTATCCTAACCCTAAACTTAACCTCAACCCAAAACCTAATCCTAACCCTTATGTTTGACATTTTATTGAGAATCTGTTGAGTGTTTGTTTCATCTAAAAAGGGCCACTCAAATAGACCACATCAGATAAACAGTAGTTAAATCTTTCATCATTGAGAGAAAAT
>JAILXH010001154.1:61384-74479 GCA_023558415.1 Piaractus mesopotamicus | reverse complement strand
GACTAACTGAAGCTTGTTAAGGCTTTTGCTGGAACATCCAGACAGCAGGGCATTACAGTAATCTAGCCTTGAGGTATTAAATGCATGAACTAGCTTTTCTGCATCCTGTAGACACAATGCATTTCTTAATTTAGTAACATTGCGGAGATGCAGGAAGGCTATTCTAGTAATATTTGTTACATGTGCATCGAAGGACAGATTGGGATCTATCGTGACACCAAGATTTTTTACAGATGAACCTGACGCAACTGAGAAATTATTAAGTTTAAGTGTTAAATTAGATCATTTGTTTCTAGCAGCTTTTGGACCAAAAAGCAAAACTTCTGTTTTATCTGAGTTAAGTAGAAGAAAGTTACTCGACATCCAGTCTTTTATGTCTTTTACAGTCCTCAATCTTGCTAAGTTGAATTTTATCATCTGGTTTGCTTGATATATATAGCTATGTGTCATCGGCATAGCAGTGGAAATTGATGCCGTGTTTACTGATAATCTTGCCCAGTGGTAGCATATATAATGTGAATAATATAGGTCCTAAAACAGAGCCCTGTGGAACACCATACTTTACTTTTGCAAGGACAGATGATTCACCGTTTACATTTACAAACTGATAGTGATCAGTGAGGTAAGATCTGAACCAGGAAAGAACTATTCCTGTTACCCCTACAAGGTTTTCCGGTCTATCTAGCAATATAGAGTGGTCTATCGTATCAAATGCCGCACTAAGATCAAGGAGGACTAGCAAAGACACATTTCCTTGGTCAGAGAATAAAAAAAGATCATTTGCAATTTTCACTAGTGCTGTCTCTGTACTATGATGTGGCCTAAAACCAGACTGACATTTTTCATGTACATGATTTCTATGCAAACAGGAACTTAATTGTTTTGCCACAACTTTTTCAAAGATCTTTGACATAAAGGGGATATATAATTTGATAGTTTGCAGGGATCAAGGTCAGCTTTCTTAATCAGAGGTCTAATTACTGCTAGTTTAAGAGTTTTTTGGATAAAGCCAAGGCTAAGAGAGGAGTTTATTATTGACAGAATTGGCTTGGTTATTTCTGGCAAAATTTATTTCAGTAAACCTGTAGGAATCAGATCTAACATACAAGTAGAATATATATCGCGGAGGAAATAATTTTAAGTAGTTCATTTTGTTGAAGTAAGTGTAAGTCTAAAGTGTGGCTGCAATAATGAGTGGGCCCCTTTATATTTTGAGTGAAACCTACAGAGTCTAAGACAGACATAAATGCCTTACTTAGTGAATCTTGTGGTTTATCAAAGTGGATATTAAAATCTCTGACAATTATTACTTTATTTGAAACCTTATTAAACTTGATAGGAAGTCAGAGAATTCCTGTAAGAACTGAGAATACGGCCCTGGTGGCCTATAGATTGTAATCAGTGAAAAGGAATAATTATTTGTTCCTCAATCATCAATTCCAAAAAAGTTGTGACACTATGTAAAATGTAAATAAATGTAAATAAAAACAGAATGCAATGATTTGCAAATCTCCTATACCCATATTTTATTCACAATAGAACATAGAACACATATCAGATGTTGAAGGTAAGACATTTTACCATTTTGTGAAAAACATTAACTCATTTAGAACTTGATGGCAGTAACGCATCTTAAAAAAGTTGGGACGGGGCAAGAAAAGGCTGGAAAAGTAAATGGTGCTAAGAAAAAACAGTCAGAGGAGCAATTTGCAACTAACTCACATTACTGGGTATAAAAAGAGCATTTTAGAGAGACATAGTCTCTCAGAAGCAAAGGTGGGCAGAGGTTCAATCTGCGAAAAACTGCATCTAATATCCCACCATCTACAGTACATAATATCATCAAAAGATTCAGAGAATCTGGATAAATCCCTGTACGCAAGGCACAAGGCCGACGGTCAATATTGGATGCTCTTGATCTTCAGGCCTTCAGGTGGAACTGCATTGAAAACAGGCATAATTCTGTATTGGGAATCACTGCATGGGCTCAGGAACACTTCCAGAAATCATTGTTTGTAAACACAGTTTGCCGTGCAATCCACAAATGCAAGTTAAAGCTGTATCATGCAAAGAAGAAGTCAACAAGATCCAGAAACGCTGCCGTTTTCTCTGGGCCAAAGCTCATTTAAAATGGACTGAGGCAGAATGGAAAACTGGTCAGATGAATCAAAATTTGAAATTCTTTTTGGAAACCACAGACGCCGTGTCCTGTGGACTCAAGAGAGTGACCATCCAGCTTGTTATCAGCGCACAGTTTAAAAGCCTGAATCTCTGATGACATGGGGTTGCATTAGTACCTATGGCATGGGCATACACATCTGGAAAGGCACTATCAATGCACATTTCAGTTTTGATCCTTGCAACATATTTAAAAAACACTTTGTAATGTAGCCCTTCCTTTTCTCAACACATAAAAGACATTTATGGACTGAAGACACAAGGTGATGAAGCGTTTCAGGTGTAATTTTGTCCTGTTCTTTCTGCAAACAGGTTTTATGGTGTGCAACAGTATGGGGTCTATGTTGTCACATTTTGGTCTCGTTGCTGGTAACAGTCTGGATGGTCCTTTTTGTCTTTGATCTGGAGCACACAGTGTCCATTTCTTCCAAAAAAGACCAGAGATAACGATTCGTCTGACCACAATACAAGTTTCTACTGTGTGGTGGTCCACCCCTGATGCCTCCAAGCCCAGAGAAGTCAACAATGCTTCTGGACACAGTTGATATAAGGCTTCCTTTTGGCACAGTAAAGTTTTAACTGGCTTTTGTGGATGTAACTATGTATTGTAGTGCTTGATAAAGGTTTGCCAAGGTAATCCTGAGCCCATGTGGATGTATCACTTATAGATGAATGAAGGTTCTTGATGTAGTGCCATCTGAGAAACTGTGAGCTTAGGTTCGTGCCCTTGCCCTTAGCGCACTGAAATTCCTCCAAATTCCTTGAATCTTTTAATTATCTTATGCACTGTAGACAGTGAAGTATCCAAATTTCTTTTGGTCTTTCTTTGAGGGACATTGTTTTTAAACATTTCAATAATTTTCTCATGCATTTGTTGGCAAACTGGGGATCCTCAGCCTACCTTTCCTCCTAAAGGACTAGGCCTTTCCTGGATGCTATTCACAATCACCTGTTGACGTCACCTGTTTCAAAATACATAATTATTGAATTATTTTATCTCATTACTAGCTATTACTAATACTATAAACAGCGCCCCTTCCCAACATTTTTTTAAATGTTTTGCAGGCCTGAATATCAGGAATAGATTATCCTTATAGCTATGTTCCAAAATCCAGGGTAAAGCCTTCTCAGAAGAGTAGAGACTATTACTGCAGCACAAAGGGGAACAATCTCTCTAATAATATGTTGGGCAGAAGAAGCTTAGACAAGTCAAAGTTCATGCCCATAATGTAGCTTAAGAGTTGACATGGCAACCAGGGTACAAGAGAGGAAACTGCTCCTATTTCCAGAGAGAAGAAATATGAGCTTTAAACCTCTAGCACAGCCTTAGCCTGCTAGAGAACCCTGCCAGGGGTCTGAATCAGGACCCTAATCTACATGATGGTAGCATACACAATCCCAAACACAGTACCCAACTGCTCTAGAGTTCACATAACCTCTATACATTAACATCATATACTTGCAAATGCAAACAAAAACCTTTATGTACTGTTCTAGCTACTGAATACAGTCTAACAAAGCATGAGCAATGCTTAATGGGAGCCAAAACATGCTCCACAATATTCTTGATTTTAAATTAAAAATTGGATACGTAGATGCCTCCAAACCTTGGACACATAGTGTAGCTCTATAATGAATGTTTTAGCACCCAAAGGGTTTCGCCATTGTCATAGCTGTTTTTCATGCTGTAGTGATCCCTTTTTGCTAAAGGTGATATGGAAAACTGTTGTGAAACAACTTTTATGGTCTGTGGCTAAATCCAACGGGACCAAAGGCAACAATGTAAGAAAAACTGTAGTAACAAAGTAAGAAGCTGTAACCATTTGAGCTCACAAGGAAATCCTGTGACGGTTGTTCAGCTTGGCTTCATTACATTGTTGTGTCAAAGGTGGCTCACAACAGCAGCAAAACCTGCAAATCAGGTTTTGTTTACTGTCATGTGTCTGACTCCATGGCACATTTAAAATCACAGAGGTGGAGAGAGAATACCATGTAAGAGACAAACACAGGAAATTCGTGATGTTGTACCTGTTGGGGGTAAGTGGAAAAAGATATGTTTATAAATTTATATATATATATATTTATATACATTTACAAGTATAGTAGCTAGAGCTGAAAAATATGACTTAGTCTTTGGACTTTAGTTCAGAATTTAAGTGCACTGTCACTGCTAGTGCATAAAAAACAACAGCTCATGCTAATTATTTTCTATGAGGGAGGAATTTAAAAAGAGTGCCATCAAAAACCACTATGGTGAAAAAAGTGCTGAAAACACACTTAAAAAATAAATACACAGTTTAACTCTCATGTAGTTCTGGCTGGGGTGGCAAACTACACTCTACCAAAAGAGTTTCTTGAAGAAATTCATAGAAGAACCACAATGGATGCGTTTTTAAAGAATAATGTTTGTAAATGAGATATGTGAGAGGGAGGAATCTTGAAACTTTTTAAAGCTTAAGGAACCTCCACATGTAAAAGTTATATACCAATTAATTGTTCTTGGAAAAGCAGACGTTTAGGTCAAGAACTATTTTAGGACCTTAATTTTTAAAGTGCCTGTATTTTACATTATTTGTGCATTTTATTTTTTCCCCTGAGATCCACTTGTAATATTTTATGTATCAAAAACAGTTATAATTAAGTTTTATATGACCATTTTCCAACCAATTCTTTTGTCATACCTTAGTATTTTACAGCCTGTGCCTTCAAGACACGTATGTTCTGTTCTCATTGGCTGACATTTTTGTGCCTCATTAAAAAAGTAGTCCAGGTTGAAACACTCTATAACTTCAGCAAGAATGGGTGGGGCTAAACTACTCTCAGCTGAAGAGGTGGGAGCATCACAAAAACTAAATTCAAAACAGGCGGTTTTAGCAGCTTAGTTTCCATATATGGACAGAATGGACTGGGACAATGGGAGAGAAGAGTATGTTTTGAAACAAACAATGTTTGCTTGCTGCATCAATCTATTTCAGTTCTAAATCTGTTTTACTTTTTATGGGCCCTTTAAGAGTGTATAGAACCTACATTTTGTGTGAAGATTCACACTACCAATTTAATTCACAAAAATAGTAATTTGGTTTTGAGAGAGATTCATTCAAGTGAAAATATAAAGTTATATCTGGGCAATAAGTCCCCCCAGACATAGGGCAAGACAGCTAATGGCTAAATAGAATTAGCATTGTGTGCTAGATAGAGCTGTGTGAGTCTTGCTAGCATTGCTGAGGACTTTGGCTACAATTAGTAAATTCTTCTTTAATGCTGGAGAGGAGTTTGTATGCAAGTTTCGAAGCTAGCCATAGAAACAGTCTGTGGGGTGTCTGGAAGGATCAGATGCGAACAGAGTAGGCTGTTTGTTTAAACGTTTAATAAAGGGGCAAACCAGTAATGGAATCCAAAAACAGCCTAAGGTCAAACACAGTCTAATAAGCATGTACTGGCAAGACAAAAACAGATTCAAAAAGCAGGCAAAAGGGTCAGAACATAAATAAGGCAAAACAGAGTCAAAGGGTCAGGGTTGCAAACAAGAAAGCTAAGCAAAGTCACAAACCAGGAAAACCAAGGAAAACAAGCAGCTTGGTAATGCACAGCTGACACAATACTTTGCAATGTGAGTGTGAACATTGTTATTAGGTGTTATATGGGGTGGTGGTGTAAATCAGTTACCTGGGGACAGTGGAGGACAGTAACAAAGTAAATGTAATTCGTTACTGTACTTAATTATTTTTTTGTCGTGTATCTGTACTTTACTGAAGTATTTCCATTTTGGGCGGCTTTTACTTTCACTCCACTACATTTCAAAGTGAAATATCTTACTTTTTACTCCACTACATTATGCGAAATCTGTCATTCCTTTTGGCTTATGCCTGTATAAAAATGTCAACATGAAAGAAGCGTGAAGCAAGCACACCAATCAGGGTACAGCACGAAGTTTGTTTTGAGCTTGTTTTGACCTGTTGGACACACCTACCCAGGGCAAGCATACGGTTCAATGTCAGCAGCGTAAAATTTTGGGAGTGCCTGTGCCAACATAAGTAATGGAACTAACCTAACTTTGTGTAAATAGACCACAATACAGAAATATGTACACATATGCAGTTGTGACTGGCATGTGTCTTTTTTCTGAATTCATACAAACACTATTTTATTTTATAGTAAATTTGTTTGGCTGGTTTATGTTTATAAACAGAGACCTATAGATGCAATATAGTAAAGGAAAACACACTTGTGAACCTGTGTTTAAAGCAAGTTTTTATTAAACTTAAACTTATTACTAAGTTGCAAATAAATCTTAAACCGAAACTTTGCTTGTTTGCAAAAAGTTATTTCATAGCCACTTAGTTCTACCTAATGGAAATGGTTTGCCTTCAGTGTTTTGTGCTTATGATAATTTTAATAGACATCAGTGACAGACTAATTAATGTCATTCTATTAAAAGAGTGACACTAGAGTATTTTCACCTAAAATGAGTTAATGAAGCAAAAGTCTTACAAAAAAGGTAAGGTAGAACATTAGAGCCCAAAGGTGTTCAATGGGGTTGAGGTCAAGGCTCTGTGCAGGCCAGTCAAGTTCTTTCACATCAAACTCACCCAACCATGCCTTTATGGACCTTGCTTTGTGCACTGGGGCACAGTCATGCTGGAACAAAAAAGGCCTTTCATAAAACTGTTCCCACCAAGTTGAAAGCATACAATTGTCCAAAATAGTTTGGCATGCTGAAGCATTAAGATTTCCCTTCACTGAAACTAAAGGGCACATGCCAACCCCTGAAAAAGAACCCCATAGCATTATCCCCTCTAATAAAAAAATAAAAACATAAATTAATGAAATAAAAAGAAATAGAAGATGTAAGACAATAAATTAAAATTAATAAAATACATACTAATAAAGTAAATAAAATGAATAAAAAGGAAAAAGGAAAGCTAAGACATAGCTATAACTGTACTAGTGGCAGACGGAACCAGACGCTCACAGCAGAGGCTTGAGTTCAAAACTTGTGACAAAAACATACCAAAAAGTTAAGTAAAATCAAATAAAACAGTTGCAGGCTGAGTGGAGGTATTTATGGACTAAAAGTTAAGACTAGTTTATAGTTATTAAAAAAAACGATTGTAGGACATTAAAAGAATGCTGCAGTTTATCAACTGCAATACCAATATAGTCAGCCGAGCAGTACAAGATAGTGTCATCAGCATATAAGTGTACTTTACAGTCAATAATTGAGGCGGCAATATCATTAATATAAATATTAAATAATACTGGTCCGAGGATTGAACCTTGAGGGACCCCCTTTGTTACTGGAAGTAGCTCTGATTTACTTTGTCCCAGGGCCACATGTTGCTGTCTATTAGAGAGATATAGTTTCTAATTCAGGTAGCAGCCCTGAGATTGAAACCAATATTTTGTAGACTTTTTAAGAGTAGGGAATGATCAGAAGTGTAGTGGATGTCACTGAGCGCCAGGTCCTTTAAAAAGGCTTGATCATTAAAATGTTTAAAATTTCTTCTAACCACTGTCCAAGAGCCTGACTTTATTGTACTGGTGCTTCTAGTACATCCAATATGGCAGTGGTCACTTTAACCAGGGTCAAAGACACCTATAGAAGTAAGTTTATCAGGATGGGTTGTGTTGGTTCTGTAATTAGTTGCATTAGACATAGATTTCCACACACTTCCTTCAAGTGATCGGATGCAGTTAGTTAACCAATTTAAGTTAAAATCACCTAGGATCAGCATTTTTGAGTTGATTTTTATGGATTTAAAAGTTCAGCTAAGTCATCAACCATATTAGAGGGTGTGAAAGGAGGTCTGTAGATCCCAGCTACCATGAAACTCTAATTGCACCCTGTGCGCACTTTTAAGGCTAAGAATTTAAAGCATTTATCATTCTTTGGATAATATAATAAAAGTTTTTACTTGAATAACAAATTTGATGTAAATAACCACTCCGCCACCCCTTACTTTCTTGTGTAGATTATAACCGGATATGGATAGTTCCGAATCAGATTGTTTTAGCCAGGATTCTGTCAGAACTACAATATTAGGATCAGCTTATGAAATCAAAACTTTCAGATTATCCAATGAACTGTGCTGACGAAGACTTCTAATGTTTAAATGAATCATGCCCATGCCTTTTCTGTGTTTGAAACTAATAGGATCTGTTAATACTTGTGTTGCTAGCATAGGTTTCGGGATCTGTGAGGTGCTTTGGAGAGAGAGTTGACGGGGATAGTTTAATGCTAATAAGATTAGCTGAGTTAATAAAATAAATGCCTTTCCGCTTTATTCCCTTGTCTGAACGGCTGATCCTAGGTCGAGTGCTAATGACCACAGAGGTACCTGAATAATCACTTCTAATCTCAGGTTAAGAACACACAAAAAAAAACAACAACAACAAAAACAAACAAAAAATGTGCATATATACATACATATATATATATATACACACATATATATAATATGTGTGTGTGTGTGTGTGTGTGTGCATATTGCTTAACATTGTGTTAAACATTGCAGATCATCATTGGCCTTATTGGCATCATTGTGTGCATCACTAAAGGGCTCAGTCAGGTAAGCAGATATTTTTCATCTTTTTTTTTCTTGACAACCAGATCAATTGTTATAGAACTATAACAGCATCTTTACTGTGATTTTAACTTAATAAACTACATCAAGAAGTTTGCTTTCTTATCCAAGTTCGAATCCTATACCTGTTAGATATTTTAGGTCACATATTTAGTAGGTCACATCAGAACTGGACGATTAGTGTTCTCTTTCAAATGCGTTCAGCTATGTAAAATCCTGAGGTGCTAACATTACTGAAAGACATACATTACAAAATACATTTTCTGCAACACATGCAGAAAATTAAGGGAATAAAAAAACAGTACATATCTCTACATAATGTACACACACCATTAAAATAAAAACTATGTCTAGAGAAAATGCTTGAAATATCTAGGGAAAAGCATACATAATTGTGTTTTAGCAACAAA
Source organism: Piaractus mesopotamicus (assembly GCA_023558415.1). Classification (NCBI taxonomy): domain Eukaryota; kingdom Metazoa; phylum Chordata; class Actinopteri; order Characiformes; family Serrasalmidae; genus Piaractus; species Piaractus mesopotamicus. The sequence continues at coordinate 65,307 of JAILXH010001154.1, read as the reverse complement.
ATCACAAGACTAATTGACTGTATGAAAATGTATCCTAGTAATGCCACAGCCATCAGTCACTAGAATGTGGGTCTGTTAGATCACATATTTAAAAAGACATTTGCATGTACAACCCCATTTCCAAAAAAGTTGGGATTCTGTGCAAAATGTAAATAAAAATAGAATGCAGTGAAAACTATAACTATAACTATGCAGTGATAACAAGCTGAGTGGTCTTTAGCCCAGAGGACACAGTGTTCATGATTTCCAAAAAAGAATTTCAAATGTTGATTTGTCGGACCACAGGACACTTTTCCATTTCCCCCAGTCCATCTTAAATGAGCTCGGGCCCAAAGATCCTATTTATGTACAGTGTTGTTATGTCCAGTGGTTTCCACAGCAAAATGTTTTTAACGTCTGAGGGCCCAAAGATCATGGCCAGCAAATACTGGTTTTTGGCCTTGTCCCTTGCATACAGAGATTTCTCCAGATTTTCTTTATCTTTTAATATTATTATGTACCATAGATTATGAAATCCGCAAGTTATTTGCTATTTTAGGTTGAGAAACATGAATTGCTGCACTATTCAATCATGCAGTCTTTCACAGAGTGGTAATCTGTGAAAGACTGCATGATCATTCTCATCTTTACTTCTGAAAAACTCAGCTTCTCTGGGATGCTTTTTTATACCAAGTCATGATACTGACCTGTTGCTAATTAACGACCAGGTATTTTTTTTTGCTTGACACAACGTGCCTTTTGTTGCCCCCATCCCAAGTTTTTTGGAATGTGTTGATGGCATCAAATTCAAAATGGGCATATATTTTTCAAAAAAGAATAAAATTTTCTCAGTTTCAACATTTTATATTTTGTCTTTGGGTTAAATGATTTGTGCATCATTGCATTTTGTTTTGATTTGCATTTTGCACAGCGTCCCAACTTTTTTGGAAATGGGGTTGTACATTTACCATCTGTAGCTGATGCTGTTATCCAGAATGATGTATAACGGTGCTTTGTTGTCCACTCAAAGAACATAAGAATGTAAGTGCAAATGATGTCCGGCCAGCACATTGCAAACACAAACTCTTGCTGAAAAACTCCCCAAGCATTCTTGCATTACATTAAACTGGCAGGTAAAACACTGAGAATTGAAGGGACAACAGAGATAGAGCTCCATGAGCCACAACTGGGCTGCTTTATTTGTTTTATTGCAGAATGCAATATTTGCACAATACAGCTTGTGCTTGCTTTGTATTAATAGTTGTGCTGTAACAGATTTTAGAATGCAATGACCATAAAAATGTACTTTTTAGGGCTGGGTTTAGGGCTGAAACAATTATTTGACATTATTGATAATGAAGACAATAAAAAATCATCAACTTTCCATTTACATTTACATTACATTTTTTTTTTTTCCAGTGACATCCAACCTAGAATAAATTAACCTGAGGAGGGCTGCAGTTCACTTATACACTTGTACTTGTTTTGATCAGAAACCTTAAAAGGCTAATGCACATCTTCATATTCAGCAGTGTGAACCAATTTGCACATCAGCCTACAAATGGGACAACTGCTAAAATACTACAGTATTCAGTGGACCAGTCTGCTTTCTTCTCATCTTAAGAAAACACCATTCTTTTCTGCAGGAGTGTGTGTGCCAGTGTTTCTTCTGAACAGGAGTCCTCATTTAAAGTATTCTTGAGGGCAGAGTCAGTTGAAGAGAGGACTCCTGGAAATATCTGACTGTGTATGTGTCCTGCCCCCAAATTCACTTCCTTCTAAATATTACCAAGTAATTATGTAATTACTGTCTGTTAGATAATGAGTGAGGCGTTGCTGTTCTTCATTTGGAGCTAATCGTGATCAGGAACAATATAAAGTGAAACACATGGTGACTCAATACTAATGATCTAGGAGTTAATGATGATCAGGAACAGTATTATAATGTGAAACAAAATGTAACTAATCATTAATGAACTAGGAGTTAATAATGATCTGGAAAGATAAGTTACCATGTGTTTCATTTTATAATACTGTTCCTGATCATCATTAACTCCTAGATCATTAGTAATGAGTTACCTTGTGTTTCACTTTATATTACTGTTCCTGATCATCATTATCTCCTAATGAAGAACACACTAACAACTTGTCCATTAGTAATGAGTTACCATGTGTTTCACTTTATATTGTTCCTGACCATCATTAGCTCCAAATGAACAGCAACACCTCATTCATTATCTAACAGAGAGTAATTACATAACCACTCAGTAGTATTTAGAACCAAGTGAATTTGAAGGCAGGATACATACACAGTCAGATATTTCCATGAGCCCTCTCTTCAACTGACCCTGCCCTCAAGAGAACTTTAAAGGAGAACTCCTGTTCAAAAGAAACACTGGCACACATGCTCCTGCAGGAAAGAATGGTGTTTCCTTTTCTAAAGATGAGAGCTAAGCAGACTGGTCTACTGAATACTGTAGTATTCTAGCAGTTGTCCCATTTGTAGGCGGATGTGCAAATTGGTTCACACTGCCAAATATGAAGATGTGCATTAGCCTTTTAAGATTTCTGATCAAAACAAGCACACGAGGGACACCAGTCAGTATAGTGTGGTGTGATGCTCCAGCCTTCTCTGAGGACACCTGTTTCTGTAAATAGAAATAGAGAATATAATCCATTATATTGTAGAGACTGCACACTGTGTAGTGCACTTCACTACTGTTAGAAGTATTGGAATACTCTACATCAGTTAGCAGTTCACCAGAAACCTTAAAAGACTCAGCTATTGAGCAATTAATGTTGAATTGATTAGTATTTTATGAGTATTTATTCTAAGAAACCATGGTTACTAAGTAATTCTCTATGAGACTCAGTAGTTGTTTAGTTAATTGTGAACTACCCTAATCATGAGTTTACTATTATCTACTGAGTAGTAAACTAATAGTCCCCAGTAGTTAATAGTAGTTACTTAAGTGTTAATGCAGCACTACTCATTCATTACAGCTTAGTTCATGATTAGTTACTGATTAACTACAAAACAGTATTGTAAAGTGTTACCCAATACAGAAATAAGTGCAGAAGACATTTGAATAAGTTCTAGATCAGGGTTTTAAATCTGATGCAGGCAATGACAGGAAGCCAGTGAAGAGAATGCAGCAGCAGAGTAACATTAGTGAACACTCGAAACATCATCAGCTGAAAGAGGCAGTAGTCAAGCCTTGAGAAGACAACAGACTGCACAAGCACTTGGGTGGCCTAGAGAGAAAGGATCAAATCTTCCAGATGTTGTAGAGCATAAACCTGCATGACTAAGTCAGGTTTGCAGGATGAGCCAAGAATCGTAATTGGTCATCCAGAATTACACAAAGACTTTGTGCATCTTTAGACAGAATAACCAGAGAGTTATTTTATGAGTTGTCAAGATGACCTGTAGATTCAGGGCTGCATAGTCACTCAGTCTCGCTAGGGTTTAGCTTCAGGTGGTGGGCTGCCATCCATAAAGAGATGTCAGCTAGACATGCTGACTGCAAATCTGAGTGCCACAAGGTCGGATAGAAAGCAGTAGTTGATTGTCATCAGCATATCAGTGGCAGGAGAAGCCATGAGAGGATATTACATTTCAATGAGAGCAAGTATTAAGAAGAGAAAGAAGACCCAGCACAGAACCTTGTGGACCCTCTCAGTGTTACTTGATAAGAGCACCCCTCCAGAAAGGACTTGAACCACTTCCAAGCATCATAATTGGGCAGTTAGCATGCTCTTGTATGTTTGTTTACTTTGTGTAGGGGGATGTGTGTTTTCATTGTAGAATTTCCATGTAGAATTAAGGATTCATTTTATTATTATGCTCGTATATCCTATCACTTTTAGGGTTTTAGACAACTGAGCCAAACAAACTGAAAATATATTTAATTAAATGGAAGCGTAACAAATTAATTTCCAGC
>JAILXH010001154.1:34048-57394 GCA_023558415.1 Piaractus mesopotamicus | reverse complement strand
ACACACACACACACACACACACACACACACACACACACATCATCTAAACCGCTTATCCTTCTGGGTCACAGTGGGGTCCTGGAGCCTATCCCAGGGTAAATATCCTAATCTGTGCAGTATGTCTAAGTTTGGTTAAATAAACTGTTGACCCAAAACATTATGACCGCTCACAGATGAAGCAAATAACGTTATCTTGTAACAACGGCGCATGTCAAGGACTGGGACATATTAGATGGTAAGCAAACAATTTCTATAATTGCCATGTTGGGTGCAGGATAAATGGGCAAGTGTGAAGACCTGAGCAGCTTTATTAGTTGCAATAAATTGCGATAAATTGTTATGGCTTCCAAAATGGTAAGGCTTGTGGGGCACTCCTGGTCAGCAGTGATGGGACAAACCACGGTTGAAATGAACAGAAAGGCTACTGTGGCACAAGTCACAGAAATTTTTAATAATTGTTATGGGAGGGGTGTGTCGCAACAGACAAAGCATCACACCCTACTGCATAGCTGCAGTCTGGTCAGAATGCTAAACTCTGTCCACCATCGAAAATAGCTACGATGGGCACGCCAGTTTCAGATCTGGACCTTGGAGCAATGAAAGAAGGTGCCCCTGTTTCAAAGAGTTCAGTTTTCTTTTATATCACATGGACAACTGGTTACGTTTATGCCATTTACCTGGTGAAGTGATGACACCAGTATGCACTGTGGGAGGAGGAGTCAGTAGAGGGAGTGTGAGGCAATGTTCTGGGATTGGTGTGAGGAACATGAAAAAGAGTTCAAGGTGTTGCCCTGCTCTCCAAATTCCCCAGATCTCAATCCGGTTTAGCGTCTGTAGGATGTGCTGGAACAAAGAAGTCCAATCCGCAGCAACTCCACCTTGCAATTTACAGGACTTAAAGGATCAGCTGCTAATGTCTTGGTGCCAGATACCACGGGACACCTTTAGAGATCCTGAAGAGTCTATGAAGAGTGGCATGCGGAGTATCATTAGGCAGGTGGCCATAATGTTTTTTAGCTGCACATATATATGGATTCTAAAGACATGTTATGACGGCCACAGCTGGGTGTTAATAATTTCTTCAACCCAGAAATTAAATATTGCTGCATCACTAGTACCCGCAGAGAAATACTTACAATTGGCTAGTTACAAAGCAATCTAACACACAAGTTACTGATACTGGAGTCTCTATTTCCAGTTGTTAGCAATCATTTCACTCACAAAGGAGATGTGTTGAAATAATTAAATAGTGAATTACTGAAAGTTTGCCCTTTCTATGGGAAAGAATGTCGAAACCCCTTAACATGCACAATGATCATTCTTTTGATGCAAAATTTACTGCTTAGACATTAACAAGCTTTTTTCTCTCACAGAAGAACCTTAGTGAACAGGAGCTTCACTTCATTACCAAAATCCTGTCCATTGGCTTGGTGGATGCTGACCCGAACACTCTTCACCACCTCAAGGAATACAGAGATCTGCAAGGAAGTTCAACCTGAATTTGACATCCACAACCATAAGCATAGGCCAAGCAGCATCCTAAGAGACATTTGTTTCTCCATCTGTGTCTGGATGGAGGAACTGGGAGGATAAACTTGCCTAATGTTTTTAAGTTTTCAATTGTATGGCCGCTACCGAAGATATTATACTAAAATAATACAAATTTGTTAAGAAATTGTAGCAACTGGCAATTTAGCATATAATGTTTTAAAGGGAAATTTCACAGACGTTTCGAAATTTCTGAATAATTAAATTGTGAAGATATAAACAAAGTTATCAGACCGGTTTGATGTGAAATAGTCCATTCTAGAGAATCTTACTGAGTCAGAATTTTTTACAGCAGTGGTAAGGTACACCAAACGTCTGAACAGTTTAATGTCTCTAAAAGCTATGTTATTACACAAAATGATTACAAATACACTGGCTAAAGCCTAAGACATTGTTTTTCATAGTTTTGCAAGAAAGTTTTGGCTTAAAACCTATTTTCGTATGTTTTCGTACTGGAAAGGTACATGCAGGGATTTGTGAGGCAAAATAGTCTCCAAAGAAAATTATTTTAATTTAATTAATAAAAAATTATAATTTAATTCTATTTTGTTTTCAACATTACATAGAAAAGCTTAGAAGAAATGTGAAAGCTTACTGTGTGACATATCAACAGAATTCAGACACTTGTGGATAAAATGGGCTAAAGTGGTTTTATTATCGTCAGGCAAAGTCACGGTCAGAAAACAGGCGTGGGTCAGATCCAAAACACACAGCAAGATCATAATCGTGATCATTACACCAGGCAGACAAGAACAAAGGGAATCAGCAGAAGTCGTGGTCGAAAAACAAGCCGAATAGTCAAAAAACACAGATCCAAAACGATAGGCAAAAGTACAAAAGGGCTGGGCAAAAGATAAACTCAGGGAAACAAAGTATAGGTCATAACAGGGCAAAGACAATCAGAATATAATGCTCAGTAGGTTCTTAGAGAAGCAATACCTCACAATGTCTCAAACTAAAGCCCAAGCTTAAATACTAAACTAATCTGATCATATGACAAGACACACAGGTGCACAACATTAGTAGTCTAGAGACTGCAAGCGCTGATAGGTGCGCGAGCGATTGTCTGATGTCATGTGATCTCCTGAAGGATTGTGGGCAATGGAGTCCGTTACGGACTCAGAGTCCAAGGGAAGTTGCTCTGACACGTGATCTCCCAATGTATTCTGGGAAATGAAGTCCAGTCCTCCCGATGCATGACATACTGGTTGTTTTAGATATTAAGTTTTAGTAAATAAAATGTCTATAATTGTGTTATAGACATTGTGACCCCTGGTTCCTAATACCACCACTGTAAAAAATAGTCGGTAGGTTTCTCTACAACACTTCATATCAAACCACTCTGAATGGCTCGGCTTACATCTGAACACCTGAAATATGCAGACATGTTAGTGGAATTTCTTGTTAAGTCAACCTGAAAACAAAATTGAATGTTTTTACCTGGTTGGTTAATGTGTTTAGTCATTTTTTCGCATGATTCACACACACACACACACGCACACACACACACACGCACACACACACACATTTTTGTCATGTTCGAATCGATCATGTCATCGCAAAATGTACTGGTTCTTAAAAAAAAATGACAAAATTCTCTTACTGGCAAAAGACAACTGAGACACTAATTGATTGACTTATTAAAACTAACTTCCACATAGCACATGCCATGGCTATAATACATTAACATGTCCCAATAAACCTATATTTTAATATATTTTATAATTAAGTTTTTATTTTATTAAACATATATTTTGAACCTGCGGATTCACTGGGTTCCACCAATGTCCTTAAACTATAAAGGAAGCAGAAACTGTTCACTGGTAGAAAAATATAGCCTATAATGCTCAACTTAGCCAGTAATCTTGTTGGTAAAGGCCCGCCTCTCGCCTGGAATATGCACATGCGAGGAAGCCAGAATAACCCCCCAAAAAAAGGTTTTTGCACATTATACGAACCAGATGCTACAAACTACATGAGTGTTTTTTGCCAGAATTCACCAGTGTTTTCAAATATGCTTTTGAAATGTTAACATGGTTTTTAGGTTCACGTTTTTATGTTTCTGCCCATTTAAAGAGATAGGTGCCTCATTTTAAATGAGTGAAAATAACTTCCCCCTTATAATGTATTTGGTTAGTAACTACATCGACAATGCAAATTGACTGACTTATAGGAGTGAGGAATGGAAGTCTGGACCTGCCATCAGTTTGTCAGAACAATGGCCTAGAAACAACACTTTTGATTCATGAATAAATTGAAAACACTACTGAAAGATTGGGGAAGGCATCACTCAAAAAAAAAAAACTTTTCCACTTGTAATTTTGTAGATGTTTAACAGTGCATCTTAAAGTCCTTTCATTGCTTACCGAATGTGTCCTGTCTAATTCTCCATGATTTCCAGTGAATCAACACTTTGTGTTAGTTAGCAAGCAATACTGTCTGAATTTCTAGCAGTTAAGACATTATAAACATTATAAAACTACTAGGAAAATTGGTGTTTCATTTGGTATTGAAAATAAAACACAATATGATAGGCAAAATCCACCAGTTTTGTGGGTTTTTTTTAGCTTTTATTTCTTTTTCATTCCAACATTTCTACATAGTTCACTTTCATTTTATACTGTTGATTTAAAGTCATAGCTTATATTTGTATGCAAAAGTGTGAATACAGACTAATATAAGTAATCACTTACATAAAGTCTACAATGTAGGACAGAAACACAGTCGTAACACAGCGTATTATAATCATAAGAAAACAGACAGGGTACAAATTAAAGGACAAGCCTGAAGTGAGAAACATAATGCAAATGCTACCACACATGATACAATTAGACAATCAACATTCTACCATACTCTGTGGCATGTCTAAAATGTTGAGCAAGCCCAGTTGACTTCAATTTTGGATCAAGATAGCAGGAGAAAAACATCTAATTGGCATTAAATGAGGATTCATTATTAGTGCACAGATGGCAGGAGCTTCAGTCACAAAGTCTGCCATTCAATCCAAAGTTATTCTTACTGATCACATTTATCTCAGGATGAAACACCTGTTTGTAGTGTACATTTTTCATGGAGCGATGCAGATCACTCATACTAAGTCAAAATAAACTTGAACATTTTCCTAAGTTAGTTCATACAAACTGCGTTTATGATGGTAGTTTCAGTGCTTTCTTATCTTCAAGTGTTGTTCACCTGTTGAAGGGATTGGGAAAATGCAACCATTAATATTTGTCTTGGTAAAGAATTTATAGAGCATTGTTTTTATTGATTTCTGTTTTTACAGTGGTAGGCAGTAATCAGCATTGTGCATGTTAGTGTGTGTTACACTGGTATGAGTGTGTCAGGCACAGCAGCGTTACTGCGGTTTCTAAACACTGTGTACTCTTACCAGCTATTTTATCAGAAACATTTACTTTGTTGTTACACTTTGTATGTGTACAGTTAAAAGATTAAACCACCTTTTCCATGTACAATTTGTGTTAGTCATCCTCTAGCCTTTCATCAGTGGTCATTTTCTGACCACAGAACCAGTGCTGGCTGAATTTTACCATTTTTTTTTCATTCCAGCTCCTTGTAATTTTCATGTAAAAACGATTTACTTTTTGTACTTTTTTAGTTTTTGGTCCATTAGGGTTACTTTCTTTGCAAATTGTAACAGATTTTCATGAAAAATTATGGTCTGTTGTGTAATGTTTTAATAATGTTCTACTGTTCTATTTATCACAATTCGATAATCTCTAATAAAGTGATAGAATGGGCCATCTCAACAAATCACCAGCAACATTTTATTTACCACCTCACACACACACACAAAACACACAAAGAATGTGTACTTTCTAGGCGAAATTTCAAATATACATTTGCGTGGGAAACCATTCTGTATTGGTACAACTGAATGTTTCCCTTAAATTGTAGTTTTTTGCGTGCCTTTCACACTTACCTTTAAACACACACACATACACACAAACGTGTATGCACGCATGACCACACTCACACACACACACACACACACACACACACACACACCAAGCCATAGATATACATTCCAAGCAGAACATAGTTACTCCATTCTTTCTTTTCCACACACAGGTTTTTACAGAAATTGTCAGTTGTTCTAACCCAGAGGAAATGAATATTCTAAATGTGATTGACCTCAGCTACTTCTCCTAGACACAGTTAAGTCCAGTTTGAAATCAGAGTGAGACTTCCCAGAGTAAATAAATATTCTAAATGAGATCTCCTCTTGACCTCAGGTACTTCTTCTAGACACAGTTAAGTTTCCTTCTTCACCAGACCTTCTCACAGTGAAATACTGATGTTACTATCCTCTTTTCTCCAAAGAAGGGTTTAGGAGAAACAATTTAGAAATCAGTTATCCTACATTAATATAATATCGAGATCTACTTTATTTCTCTGAGACAATCTCAAGGAAGATTTTTTTTTTCCTCTGGGTTAAGCCATTTTCTCCTGTTTCTAAAATTTAGCTCCTGAGAAATAGCCCTCAGATTTTCAGATTTTGTGTCTCACTCATCTCACCCCAGTCTCAGCTGAATAATATTTGCCTAAAAAAGTGTAAGATCTCATTGTTTTCTTATACATTGCTCTATTCTGTATCACAGAACTCGTTCAGCAGCCTGTCAGTGTAGAAGGAGAACTCATGCTTTTCTCCTTTAACACCAGACCTTCTTACAGTGAAATGCTGATGTTACTCTCCTCTTTTCTCCTAAGGGGGGTGTTGGAGAAATGATGCAGAAATCAGTGATCCTTTATTAATATAATATTGAGATCTGCTTTATTTCTCTGAGACAATCTTTTTTCCTCTGGGAATGCAGAGTGGCTTCATAATCAAATATTTTGGATTCTTCTAAACAGCACACATTATTTGTGTGTTGTGTGTGTGTGTGTGTGTGTGTGTGTGTGTCTGTGTGTGTGTGTGTGTGTGTGTGTGTGAGTAAGGTGGTAATTAAATTTTTGATGGTGATTTACAACAAAAAGTAACCCTGCTGGACTAAAGATTAAAAAAAGTACAATAGGAAAAATAGACCTACAGTGGTGTCCAAAAGTCTGAGACCACCATTGAAAATGCATTTATTTTGCATTATTTTCTATATGAATACAAAATATTTATAACAAACCATTTTATCATCATAACATTGTTTTTCTGAATTCCATAGTATTTAGTAGGCATGGACAGCATGGACATGGTTTTAATCCTAATGGTACTAATGGTCTTTACATTCTTGCACAGTTGCTATTTTCATGGCAAGTTTTGTGTACATTCTTGCCCAGTTGCTATTTTCATGGCAAGTTTTGTGTGGAAATTTAACCAAATAATGCAGAACCGGCAGTCTTGCATACTACATTCAAGTCTTAAGTCTAAAAAAATGTATATGCTCATTTTTTTGGGGAAAAAAGGTCTGGAGCTTACATTTTAGAAAACAATTGCTTTTAAAATTAATATTTTTCTATGGAAATCACAATTTGAATGATGCAATTTTCAAATCGCAAGAACTGCATTGTTAATTATAATCTACATTATCAACAATGTTACCTTAATAAGTGAAGATTTAACCTAATAAGTTGAATTCAACCTTAAAACACAGAGCTTGTAAACTGCTTGTGCATGAGTTTGACAAATCATACACAGCCAAACACCTATGTGTGTTGTACATGATACCACAACGACAGCTAAGTTGCAGTGTGGCACACTGTTCAGCGTTAAAGCCTCAAGCCAGAAAAAGTTGATGCACTGGCCATCATGCCCAAAACATTGAACCTGAACCTTATTTCACAGAAAACAATTATATTCAAAATGCATTCACAGTATCTGTCAGAAAACCATTTAGCCCTAGCCATAGCCCCTTGTGCCAACAGCATGAGCTTATAATAACAATAATATAATCACGGAAATAGGGCCCATACGCTTTAAAATGTTAAAAATAAATCATAAAATATTGTTTCCCTCTGGCTCCTCAGGCCTTGCTCTTTATTCTGTGTTAACGATGCTTACCCCAGATTTTGAAGTTAAAAATTTGTCCCAATAAGTACAGCATTATCACTGCACATATGTTGGATACGAAGAAGACTATCAAGCCAGTTGTACTGAACAGACCAAGTAAGGGATACACCCAAATGCCAACACTCATGTACACCCATATTACCCTGTGGAAAAAGAAAAAAAAAAACATAAGCCTGCAGACCAGCTCTATCATATATACAATTTGCCAGTTTACAATGATAGGCTGTAAGTAAGCAACATGCTCAATCTTTTAGGAATTAACTAAGGGGTGCTGGGGTGATGGCATTACAGAGACATAGAATGACATTTTATAATTACAGTGTTATATATTTGAGATTTCAAAAAACAGCAAGTTACTTCAATACATGTTCAGAATTAGGATCAGAATTTTTGTGAGGTCCATTTTGCATAAATGTGATCTATATGTCATAGTGAATAAAATAACTGTCAAATATGAGAATTACACCAACTGTAAGTTTCTCCTTTAGTTTTTTTTTTTTTTTAACAAAATCATTGCTTTTTACACATCCATAACTGTTATACACCTTTCTCTTCATTTGATACTTCCCATTCCTCTATCCTTCCATGAACTGCTGTTACTGTTCCATAAACTGATTGACTCCTACCTTGTTTAAGTTTATTTAATTAATAATTTAACCATTTATTTATGTTTCTTTTCAACTGAAAATACATATTAAAACATACACTAAATCAAGTGATAGTTTCAAATTTATTTTATTTCCTTTACCTCTCTCTCTCTCTCTCCCTCTGCCGTCTCTTTTGCATCTTTGTCCTGATTGCTGAAAAAGCACTCAAAGCACCCATTAAACATACATTATAAAAGACTGTGTGTACCAAACCCACCTAACGGGAAAGGTAGCTACTCATTGCCTACTATGTCTGTAGCCTAAACTGAGCAGCTATTGGACCTAGACTTAGGCATGCTGATTTAGTTAGCAACGTTGTGCGTGCTCCAAATGAAAAAGTGAATAATGGAGTTCGTATTTTTCATGCATAAATTGTAAATTGTGCTCATAACTTTTGCAAGACTGCTTGTGCTTACACTCCCCTATAACACCAGGCTCTTATCAACTTGCTGGGTGTCAAAACAACTCCAGAATCAACTCTCATCAACACAAAAATTTTAACTCTGAAAAATCAAAAATAACTTATCTAATACTGTAGAATTTGCTTTGTAAATTCTACCTTTTCAAGATTTAAAGCTGCACTAGGCAAGTTTTGGGGATTTGGAGACCTCTGGCAAAAACTTTTTGTTCCTTGTTGCACCGTGTTGTTCCTGGAGGAACATAATTTCACTCCACTGTGTACTTGTACATAGATGGAATGACAATAAAAGCCTCTTGACTTGACTTGACTTGAAAAAAATGTAACGTGGAATAACAAGCAGATGAAATTAATGATTGCAAGAATTTTATAACTATATAAACTATAACTATATATAGACTATAACTAAAATAATAAAAACTTGATGAAGGATGTGTCTTATGAGGGTACAAGTAAATTATATACTTTTTTTATCAGTATAATGTTGACTTTGCATTTCAGAGCTAGGTTGGAATCGTCTTGAATATAACACTATTAAGTATGTTTCAGTGAGTAAACTGCAACTACTATCCAATATGTCACTTTACAAGAGAAACAAAGTGCACTTACCAGCTTGAGTAAAGGAATCCAACAACACCCAGGGCAGCTAAACCATTTCTGGTTTTTGGGTAGATGTGTTGCTCAAGCATGACCTCACCAAGCAAAATCGGAAGAACCAGGGTATGCTGTCATACAAGGTGACTGTTATCAGTTTTTGATGCTCTGAGTAAATAACAATCTAAAATCATAGCAACATAAATATATAAAGCAGACTAGATGAATTTGGCAACACAAACCATAGCGTGGTTTGCCCATGGCGGAAAGAAACCATCCAGTGAAGCTGGGTAAATCAGTTGCCGATCATAGGTAAATATCACCCAAAACAACAGAACCACCAACTAAAAAGGGAAAATAGTAATTAAAAAACAACCTCTAACATTTTCAGTTCAGTTTCAAGTTTTTTATTAGTAAAATAAGCATGTTGTGGCTTTTGTCTTTTATCATTTGTGTGTGCTTCTCTGTATTTATAGAGTGTTTGAGGTGCTCATGTGTAAGGCAAAGATCCAGCAGTATCACAATAATAACAACTATATTTCCATAGCATTGCTGTCAGGATAAAACCTTGTATTTTCAAAATAGTAACTTTACATGAGAAGGAAAAAAAAAATCACTAACTTTAAATAGACGTAAATGGAACAAGGGTATTTGTCATAAAATTTTGATACAGTGTACAGGGAAACTAGCGTTTTACAGTTATGTGAAAAAATAAAAAATGACAAAAACAGAGATACAAGCTTTTGTTCTGATAATGATCATGGCCTTGTTTTCTTCAGTCTTTCCCAAATGGTACACTCTTAAATATAAAGATTCCAAAATGGCTCTTGGTTTAAAAGTAGAGATGCTGGAGGTCTGGTTGCTGAAGAGGCTGCAGAACCTCCAGATTATTACAACTTCTAAAATGAATTAAAGCATAACACTGTAAGCAGAGTATGGTCCTGGGTGTTTGTTTTAGGGTGGCGTTTCATGATATGTATTATATCATTTTATCATTTTATGTTTGTTTTCATATATTTTCAAAATCTGCAGTAGCCACGCACTGCATATCTTAACTCAGCATTTTCATTACAGCGAGCTGAACTGATTCTCTTGCTAAATACTGGCCGCTTTGGGCCACAAGCTAGTAAAGGTGTATGCGGAATTGTATGCTACTTCAGTAACACTTTACATTATGATCTGCCAGCATTTAAGGCATTTACTAATTAATAATTATTCAGACAATAATGCGTCATTAATCAGGAACAAATTAATGTTATATATTAACAACCACAAGATTCAATTACTAATGCATGTACTAATAAACGAAGAAGAAGGTAATAAAGGCTTTCTTCAACATCGTAATTTATCAGGTATTCATGTGTTAATTAAGCATGCAAAAAGAACGTTAGTACACATTGGCCTACTGCTAGAAGCTCTGTTGGTTTCATCCTATTCATGCAATTTATGATTACCTATGTCATACTGCAATGAAATACTGTTACAACATAAATGTAAACTGTTGTGTTTGTTGACTTTATTTACTGAAAATAGGCATTTGATTTAATTAAAACTGGAAATTATCTTAATATATGCCACCATTACTATGAAAAATATAAACCACCTTTGAAAATGTGTTTCCCATTATACATCTGTTATTTTTTTAAAAAAAAATACATTCTTCTCTTTTTTTTTTAGTAATGGAAACAGCATTTTGGAATGAAACTCTTCAGCTGTTTCTGCAGCTGAAAATTACAGCTTGTCACATATCCCTAAGGCTCTGATGCTCACTCGGACTCCATCTCCCAGAATCCTCAGGGAGATCACATGACTCCTGTGACTTCTGACCTGCCTTCACGCTCCACTCAGCGCTCTCACTCTCCCGAATACTAGTTCGGTTCACCTGTTTCATAGGTCATGTGATATCCATAGTTTAGCTTATAAGCCTGGGCTTTAGCACAGACATTTTGCAAAGTATTGTATTGTTATCGATCTACTGAGCGTTCCATTGTGTATTTGATTTCTGTTTATGACCACTTTGCCCATCTCTGTCTTTTTGCCTAACCCTTAGGTTGTCTGCCTTTTGTTATCTCACCGTGTTTTTGACCTTTTGGACTGTCTTCTGGAAATTGCCCTTTTGCCTAGCCCTTCGGATTGTTTGCCTATTGTTATGTTTTTGCTCTGGTTGTATGTTCTGGTTTTGACCAACGCCTGCTTTGTGACTACGAGCCTGTTTTGCAATTCCAACAGTTAAGCCTCTCTTGTTCATTTGTACTGCGAGTGTCTGACTCATTCTGTGCTGTTACAGAATACTTTGCCTATCATAAAGACGGCGGACCTGGAGGCTTTCCAAAAGGCTTTGGCTGAACAAGGACAATTACTTGGTAGACATCAACGATGGCCTCACTTACTCCCAGTTTATTAAGGAGTTTAGAACTGTTTTCGACCATCCTTATGAAGGCAAGGTTAGTGGGGAGTAACTTTCTAAGATCCGGCAGGGCTATCGCTCAGTAGTGAAATGAATGAATGAATGAATGAATGAATGAATGAATGAATTGAAATGAAATGAGAACCACACAAGAACCTGTGGAACAAAAAGAAACCGAAGAACCCATGCAATGTGATTCTTCACACTTATCACAAGAAGAGAGACTCTACCGCCTGAGAAATAACCTACGTTTGTACTGTGGGAATGCTGGTCATCACCTTCGTGAATGCCGAGCCCGACCACTAAGACAGAAAGTGCCGACCCCTGGAAAGCACGTGGAGTATACTCCACCTAATGTGGTGAGTGTTCCCACAAAGGGGTTGGTTTCAAAGTCGTTTCTTTTGCCAGTAACTGTATGCTGTCATCCCAATTCTGTTCTCAGTTCAGCTCTCATAGATTCTGGTGCCCAAGGAAATTTTATCCATGCATGCCTGGTGGAACTGCTACAAATTCCAGTGGAAACCCTGAACACAGTACTATGGGTGGCAGCATTGGACGGAGGACCTGTCGGTGCGGGAACCATATAAAAAATGACTAAACCCATACATCTAGAAACCAGCGCTCTCCACCAAGAACTTCTTCCTTTCTTAGTCCTTGAAAATTCTGAATTTGATCTGATTTTAGGACTCTCTTGGCTTGAGAAGCATAACCCCTCGATTTCCTGGTCAGAACATGAATTATTGAAATGGTCAGACTTTTGCTTCAAGTCATGCATTACTCACACCTCTATCTATGCCTGTCCATTTCCGTTGAGAGCCCCAACGCTGATGACACACTTAACATACCTTCTGAATACTCCAATGTTAAAAAAGAAGTTTTTAGTAAGAGTAATGCCACTAAGCTGCCCCCACATAGGCCCTATGACTGTGCAATAGAGCTTACAGAGAATCCTGTTTTGCCCAAGTCACGAGTCTGTCCTCTGACCAAAGAGGAGGAGAAAGCCCTAGACACTTACATTCAAGAGGCACTTGAACAGGGGTTTATTAGGCCATCAACATGCCCCATAGCATCCAGTTTTTTCTTCATTAAGAAAAAAGATGGTGGTTTACACCCCTGTATAGATTACCGAGCCCTTAATCAAATTACCAAGACATACCCTTATCCTCTCCCGCTAGTGCCAGTAGCATTGGAACAATTAAAAGGAGCCCAATTTTTCACTAAACTCGACCTTAGAAGTGCCTATAACTTGATTTGAATCAGAGAGGGAGATGAATGGAAGACTGCATTTGTGACCACTAGGGGGCACTATGACATGAGACATGCTAGGTAAATACGTCATAGCTTACCTCGATGATATTCTTGTTTACTCCCCAGATAAGGAAACCCATGTGAAGAACATTCGCACTGTTCTACAATGTCTGCTCGAGCATAACCTATTCATCAAGGGTGAGAAGTGTGAGTTTCGCCTCCAATCTGTGTCTTTCTTAGGGTATGTAATTAGTCCCCAGGGTGTTATAATGAATGATCAAAAGGTAGAAGCAGTAGTCCAGTGGCCCACTCCATCCTCGGTCAAAGAACTTCGAAGATTTCTAGGATTCGCTAAATTCTATCGTAGATTCATCCAAAATTTCAGTAGTCTTGCAGCCCCCCTAACTTCTTTACTAAAAGGAGGTCCCAAGAAGCTAAGTTGGACAGAACAGGCCGAACATACATTTCAGACCTTGAAGAAAGCTTTCAATACTGGTCCAATTCTAAAACACCCTGACCCTTCGGAACCGTTTGTAGTAGAGGCGGACGCTTCAGAAACAGGTGTAGGTGCCGTCCTACCACAACATTCTGGTTCTCCTCTGAAACTCCATCCCATAGCATTTTTCTTACACAAGTTAACAGCAGCCGAAAAGAATTATGGCATTGGAGATCATGAAATACTAGCCATAAAATTGGCTTTGGAGGAGTGGCGTCACTGGCTAGAAGGAGCTAATCACCCCTTTGTAGTCATCACTGATCACAAGAACCTAGAATATCTCCATAATGCTAAAAGATTAAATGCCCGCCAAGCTAGGTGGTCTTTGTTTTTCTCCCATTTCAATTTCAGCATCACCTATCGTCCAGGTTCTAGGAACACCAAAGCAGACGCTCTATCTAGAATATACCAGAGCAAGAATCCTGTTTCCACCCAATCCAAACCAGAACGCATTCTACCCCTTGAGGTTTCTATTTCTGCAATACGTTGGGAAATAGATGAGGACATTGCAAAGGCATTAACCAATATCACAGTACCAACACAGTGCCTCCAAGAGAAGACTTATGTTCCAGACCAATTTCCTACGCAACTAATCACCTGGGCCCACTCCTTACTCACCTTTGGTCACACCGGGGAAATGTGTACACATCAGTTTCTGTCCAGTGGATACTGGTGGGAATCTATGCATAAAGACATACATGCATTCATCGCTTCCTGCTCCACATGTTCTCAATGTAAGACCCCCAAGACATTACCTGCAGGTAAAATAGTCCCCTTACCTGTTCCTGAGAGACCTTGGTCCCATATGGTGGTTCATTTTGTAACTGATCTACCAGAATCCCAAGGTTATACCACTATCCTGACAATCGTTGACTGTTTCTCCCGGGGTGTTCGTTTCATGCCTTTTAACTCAATTCCCAGTGCTTTTCAGACTGCTTAGGCTTTGTTTACACACGTTTTCCGCCTTTTTGGCATACCAGAGGACATTGTGTCCGATCGAGGGCCCCAGTTCACCTCACAAGTTTGGAATGCTTTCTTTGTACACATTGGAGTTTCCATAAGCCTAACGTCTGGCTATCACCCACAGTCTAATGGACAATGCGAAAGAACAAATCAAGAACTGGGTAAAAAATTGGGTTCTGTCATAACAACCCTTCACACTGGTCACGTTATTTACCATGGGCTGAGATAACACAGAACTCTAACCAGTTCAGCTACGGGGCTAACTCCTTTCAAGTGTATTCTAGGATACCAGCCACCTTCAGCACCTTGGACAGGTTCCTCCACGGATGTTCCCGCAGTTGATGCATGGATGCAAAGCAGTGAGAAGGTTTGGGAGGAGACTCATCAACACATTAAGACGATACTACGGAGAAACAAGGAACAAGCAGATCGTCATAGGAGTGAAAATCCTGTGTTTCAACCCGGAGACTGAGTGTGGTTATCCACCAAGTACTTCAGAGCCACAGAGGGAAGTAGGAAATTACACCCCAAATACACTGGACCTTTTAAAGTGTTGAAAAGAATCAATGAAGTAACTTACAGATTAGATTTACCCCCTCGTTTCAGGGTCTCTGGCTCATTTCATGTTTCTCGCCTTTGGATGAGGCCACGCCAGATGTCACGCCACCTCGCCCAGAGGATATAGATGGGGCACCAGTCTACACTGTCCGCAGGCTGCTGGACTCCTGGAGACGAGGAGGGAATCTCCAGTACTTGGTGGACTGGGAGGGATAAAGCCCGGAGGAGCAGTGTTGGGTGTCAGCACGAGACATCCTGGACCCTGGTCTCATTGCAGATCTCCACAGTCAACACCCTGACAAGCCTGCTCCTCGCCCTAGGGGTCGTCCACAGAAGGTGCTCCCTAGTTCACTTCCTGTCCGTCTGCGGGGACGAAGCCCGTTGGTCCAGCGCCTCGGCAGCTCTGGGTCTGCCCCTGTTCGAGTCTCCAGTGGTGGGTGTGGTGGTTGTCCTGGCCCCGGACTCTTTGGGGGGGGAGTACTGTCACACATCCTTCAGGCTCTGACGCTCACTCGGACTCCATCTCCCAGAATCCTCAGGGAGATCACATGACTCCTGTGACTTCTGACCTGCCTTCACGCTCCACTCAGCGCTCTCACTCTCCCGAATACTAATTCGGTTCCCCTGTTTCATAGGTCATGTGACATCCTTAGTTTAGCCTATAAGCCTGGGCTTTAGCACAGACATTTTGCGAAGTATTGTGTCGTTATCGATCTACTGAGCATTCCTTTGTGTATTTGATTTCTGTTTATGACCACTTTGCCCATTTTTCCCGTCTCTGTCTTTTTGCCTAACCCTTTGGATTGTCTGCCTTTTGTTATCTCACCATTTTTTGACCTTTTGGACTGTCTTCCCTTTTGCCTAGCCCTTTGGATTGTTTGCCTATTGTTATGTTTTTGCTCTGGTTGTATTTTGACCCACGCCTGCTTTGTGTCTACGAGCCTGTTTTGCGATTCCAACAGTACAGTCTCTCTTGTTTTTTTTTTCTGCAAGCGTCTAACTCATTCTGTGCCGTTACACAGCTATTGTTCTGAATTAAAGCATTTTTCTTGCTTTTATCTTTACTTTAGTAAAGATACTGAGCCCAGACAGCAAGAGGATGCACTAACAGCACATAGCCGAGCGCTAGCCTTTAGCTGTATTGTCCCCTTTCACTTGTTCACCATTTTTCAGTAAAGCTGAATCATGGACTCGATCTTCAACTTGTGTGAGTTCTTCTTCACCTCATGCTACAGTATGAATAACTTTGTGATGTTAATTAGCAGTTCTGTCCGTTTTACAGATGTTTGTGGAACAACAGAACCAGTATGTATTGGTTCCTCTTCATTTTCTGTGTTCTACACTGACATATTCACAAACCCTGGTTCTGTGTATTGTGTAAACGTCATAAGATGATAATACATTTTTTATTCCCATGAATTTTGTTGATGTCCTGTTTTTATATGAGCCATCTTGTACTTATCATTCATCACTGTTCTTGTGAGGGCAAAAGAATGACTATTTGGGTAAGTTTTTTTGTTAGCTTTTAATCAGTAATAAAGTGTGACTGGTTCATCACTTTACTTTAGGGGGCACAAACATTATGAATTCATCATGAAAAATCAATATTTAATCATTAATAAAATGTGACTGGTTCATCACTACTTTAATAGGCACAAACATTATGAATTCGTCATGAAAAATCAGAAGGAGTTAGACGCTCGCGGTTAAAAGGGTCAGATGAGGGTTTACTGATGAAGACAATATCCAAGTACGTAGTCACAAAACAAGCGTAGGTCAGATCCAGGAAGTACAACCAATACACAAAGAAAAACATAACACTAGGTATTCAATCCAAAAAGGGGCAGGCAAAGGCAGAGTAGAGAAAACAGGCAAAAAAGTCAAAAACAGTGGTCAAACGATAAGGGCAAATAATCCAAGGGTTAAGGCAAAAAGCAGAGTCGAAAAACAGGAAACAATGGTCATAAACAGGAATCTCACAGACAATATAACACTCAGTAGATCAACAACGATTCAATACCTCGCAACTAGCCTATGCTAAAGCCCGGGCTTACCTAACCAATAAGGTCATATGACATATCACACAGGTGCATAGAATCAGTACTCTGGCGAGTGAGAGCGCTGATAGGAGCATGAAGGGAGATCAGGAGTCATGTGATCTCCCAGAAGATTCTGGGAGATGGAGTCCGAGTGTGATTCAGAGACATTAATTAATACATGAATTCCTGATAAATTCAGATGTTGAAGAAAGCCTTTATTACCTTTATCTTCATTCATTAGTACATGCATTAGTAATTTAATCTTTTCTTTGGTAATATATACTTATATATTCATTTGTTCCTGATAAATAAGTCATTACTTTCTGATTAGTTATTCATTAATAAATGCCTTTCTTACTGGCAGATCCTGTACCCTTAATGTAAAGTGTTACCGCTACATCTGTGACCCAATGCAGCCTAACATTGTTTTATAACTTTAAAAGATAAATGTACATAATAATGTCACACATTTTGGATACATTCATTTTTTCCCAACTATTATATCTCCTGCTTTTCGCATTAAATCTTCAGAATTAGAATTTATAACCATTGGCTAACTGTGCTTACACACAGCAGAATTAGACCTCTGCATTTAACCCATCCGTGCAGTGAAACACCCACATACATGCACACTAGTGAATACACACACTAGGGGGCAGCGAACACACCTGCCCGGAGTGGTGGGCAGCCCTACCCACAGCACCCAGGGAGCAGCTGGGGATTAGGTGCCTTGCTTAAGTACACTTCAGTCACATGCTGTCAGCTCAGGGGATTGAGCCGACAACCTTCCAGTCACAAGGCTGGTTCCCTAACCTCCAGCCCATGACTGCCCATAAGCATGTAATGTAACTATGGCTGTGATACATATGGAGTTAATTTTTTGCCTAAAGTTTCTAAAGTTTTACTGGCATATGTGACATTCTGAGCAATGTTTGTTATATTCCTTTAAATTATTAATGTTACACAGGTTTATGGGTCCTGTGTCAACCCGGGCAAAACGAAATAACTTATTTTGGGCATTGAAAAATAAATGTATGTGTTTATGATTGAACGAAACTGCACCACCTTTTGAGTTTTCAGATGTTAGTGCTAACTAGCCTAGCAGTGTTCTCTAGGGCAAACTAGAGAACTAGTCTAGTTATGCTGATAATGGAACAAAATTGCTTAAATATCTTAAGTTTGTTCACTGTATTAATGTGAAGATTGTAATTTGGAGCAACAGCATTCTGTAACCTAGCATGCTGAGATCCTGTTTCAGTGACCAACACAGGCATTCTGTGGGTTTAATATTTCTTTTCTTTCTGAACATAGCAATTATTCACTTATACTCAGTGATGGTGAAATATAAATATGGTTTACATTAAAGAAATTTATCCCAATTTCCTGATAATGATTTTTGAAAAACAGAACCATATAACACACTCTGCTGTCTTTCTTTCTCTCTCTCACTTGCTCCACCCCCATCACATATGTCACAAAAATATCTTTTTTGATTTTAATAGCAGCCTTAATGACTAGAACAATACAATTATAACAATTGTGAATTGTTGCTCTTACACTACAAACAAACGTACAGTGAAATAAGTAATCAGACACTTTTGATTTTGATATTTAATCTACTTTCAGGTCACATATGCACTTCAAATTAGTGTTCAAGTTAGTATAAGCATAAACAAGATTTCACAATATACAATATTCACAATAAACAAGAAGTAGCAATCATGGCATGTATGTATTTACGAGCATAAACAAAGATGTGTTTAAAAGCTGAAATTGGTAAGGAAAAAAGTATTCAGAATTCCACAAATTAATAACAGTAGTCATTTGTTGCAAAGTCATTGTTGGCAATTACAGCTTTCAGAAATCTATGGTAAGAAGTGATAGGCTTTTTCCAGTATTGTGGTTCCATTTTGGCATGTTCCTCCTGGCAAACCTTCTTGTTGGACTTGCACTTTCCATAAATGCTCCATAAATTTTCAGTGGGATTTAATTCAGGAGATAAGCTAGCATATATGTACCTTCACCTTTTTTAGAAACCTTGAGTTATTTTTGGCTGTATGTTTAGGGTCACTGTCTTAATGAAATGTCCATCTTCTCCTTGCCCTTCACCTTGATTGTTATTTGCTGAATATTTTTTCCAAGCCAATGGCAATGTCTTTCCTAATGAGAACATTTAAAAAAAAAATTTTTTATTGTTTTTGCAGCATTAATATGGTGTTGGTCATGTTTCTTTAATTTTCGCTCCTTGCTGTTACTGAGTTGCATTTTTTTTGTGTAATTTCTCTGTAAATATGTTGCATTAAAAATGTACTAATTTCATTAAAGTTACAAAAGTCTTAACTAAGCAAACAATTCACCATATCCCAAAAACAAAATCTTGCATAAAGTGGATAGCTATGAGATATTTAACACATGTTGCATGCTCAAGTCCAGTACAACACCTATATGAAGCTCATCACTCATGAACATGTTCAATACTGAGGAGATCAGTGTTACCATTCCTCAAAAGAGTTCAGTAATGCTGAGATTAGCAGCTAGCTTATAGCATTGTTTTTAACCTTTATATATATATGTATATTTTAATAGTGTAGAATATTTTTCCTATTAATTTTATTTTTAAACATATCTTTAACATGCTTATGAGTACATATTTTTTTTTTTTATATTTATAAGTACAAAGTGAAAAGTCATTATTTGTGTGCATTTGAAGGGATATGTGCACTGAAAGTTCTTTTTTCATTATTTTGGACCATTTCTATTGTTCAGGGAATCGTGAATTTTTTACACAATGCAAAGGGTAACTAGAGTTTTCAAATTATGTAAAAAACAGTTTTTGCGACATTGATGATATTAAATACCTAAAGCAAAAGTGTCTGAATATTTGTTACTCCTCACTGTACGTACATACACACATTCTGAGTAAGATTGTGGGTCTATGATAAAAAAGTGCCATCCTACCATTCCTAATGGAAAAGCAAAGACAGAGAAGACCAAGTCCTTGGTTTGGCAAAGTAGTGTTGCTTTTGAGCCTTTTCCCGGTGTCTGTAGGTCTTTCAAAGCAGCCAATCCAAAGAACACCACCTGTACAATCTAAACACACAATGTTACACAACAATGTACAAATTTGAAGAGGCACACAGTAAAGATTAGACAAACACTCCATCTTACCAGATTTATGAAAGTGAGATATTTCCATGGTCCACCATAGGGAAATATTCCATCTGGTGGATCTTCTTTCCCTTTAGCATACAGATACTGCACAACAAATGCATACCAACCAAAGGCAGCAACATGATACAATCTCTTTACAGTGCCAGCCATATCTACTGCTCCTTCCAGAAAAAAGCTGTTCTGGGGGATTAGCTAGGGGGAAAGTCCAACTCAAACAAAGGAGCCACTATGATATAACCCCCCTTGCAGAAGTTATGGCACAAATAGAAATTGTGCGCTAAAATTACCTGAAGAAAATGCATGCTATATTTAGGTTTATTCCCTGTAGAGGATGTGATAAATGAAAGCTTTAGTGCAAGTTCTGCCAGGGAGACTCCAATGCTATGTCATTCATTGGTCACACACTATCTTACTCATGTCTGACCAACCACAAGTTTCCACCTGTCTTTAAAATGACTCGATTTACACACCTGCTTTGCTGCTTTCAGATGCTGACGCTTGTCGTTCCCCTCCTTCCTCAACAGCGCCAACAGTTGGTCCCCACACAGTTGCCCAGGGGTTAGGCTCCGCCCCCTGCTGTCCCTATACAGCAGGATCTGCCAGGCTCTACATGTTTGAAGACCTGGGCCGACAACGGGGCCCACACCAAGGATTTACAAAAATTGTTATCTATCGAATTGTTAAATATTATTGAGATTAAACTATTTTCTTTCCTTCACGTTCGTCTCGGTAGTCTTTCTGGTACTTATTTTCACTTCAACAAAACATGTAATTTGACTGGAGATGTTCATATATTCGCATATGACTATCATTTTTGATTGATTTGGTCAGTTTGATGTCTCTGAGAGAATGTTCGTATTGTAGAATTTAAGACACCAATTAAATTTGCATAAGAATGATAAATTCTTATAATATGCATTTAATCTAACAGCTGGCAGCAAGCTTCAGCAAGGGTTTCATGAACTTTGTCTGCCTATAAACATATATTTACTAAAAATTAGTTGACACATCCTTTTCGATCTCAAAATGCTCTAAATGTATGGGTTGGCTCCAGGGCTAGGCCACCGCCGGCCACCAGGGGGAGTCAACAACCCAATCCAGCCAAATGAGCCACACCTGCTCAGGGGGCTTTATAAGGGCTGGAAAGAAGACACACTTTGCTGTGTCTTTGTTCCCAGTTGCTGGAGCTTTGGGATAGCCGGTAAGCGGTAGAGGGTTAAGCTTCGCGGCTTCCCCTCTCGAGTCTCTAAAGTTCTTCACCTGCTTTACCCGTCCTCAGAAAAAAAGCCTTAGTAGGTGGGGTTTCATACTGCCATTTGTTTGCTACCTTTTTTCGGGCATTCCCTTTTAAGGCGAACCCTTCCCGCTATAGTGCAGTGGTAGAGCGCCGGTTTATTAACACGGCGGCGTGGGTTCGAGCCCCGGTATTGTTTCAATCACACATAAGCTTAGCGTTTGGGCCCTACTGTCCAAAACCCTGTGGTGGCTCACAAAGTTGGTCTCTGAAACAACGTCCTGAGTTCAAATCCCACCTCTGGCAAACCACCACATTACACCAACTGTATAGCATGATGTCATCAATGCAATACATCGGTTTTGTATTTCACATGATGTCATGCTAAGTGAACACACTTCTGCATAAACTAATGCACAGTTATGTTTATTTGCTGAATTTAACATATTGGGGGGAAAATAAAACAAATATCTGCCATGTCATGTTAAACACCGTAAATAAACAACCTCAGTGTAGTCAGTCTTAAATATCAGCGTTGTTTGTAGTTTTAATACACATGTTCACAACTGTCAAAACAAAGTCACCTCTGACTAATTATGCAAATTAATTTACTACATGCAATAAGTTATGAATCATTACTAAAGAAAGAATGGCCTCTTAGAATGGTCACATTTAATGAAAACTTCCCCTACACACACATTCAAACACGCACACACAAAGAATTTCAAAATAACTTCCCACTTTGTTGCCATGACTGTTTTAATTTTTTGTCATTGATTCTCTTCCCAGATTTTATGGTTATGAATTAGGTATTAAGGATTCTGCTTGAGGTACTGTTTTAATACTTGCTGGTTGTTACCATAAATCAGGGTTGGGATAGCTACTTTCCCAAAATTTGTAGCTAGCTACAATTTAGCCACTTTTCCAGAAAAAGTAGTGGCTACTTTTTAGCTACTTTTTGAAAAGTAGTTCACTACTTTTTAGCTACTTTCAAAGCACAATTGTCAGAATGTTTATGTATCTCCACCTGACACACCAAACAAGCCCAACTGATAGTGTGAACAAGACTGCATTTAATCATGTGCCAGAAAGAAACCTACAATTGAAAAGCTGCAAATATACAAAAATATCAGCAAAAAGTAAATTTAAGTGTAACCAACAATCAAACTTACACAACCAAAGGGTGTGATGTCCAACAAAAATTTAGACTAGGTAAAGGCAAAGTCAATCATTCCAGGTTTTTCCCAACAAAAATCGACAAAAATAACCAAATACAAACCAAACAATTTTGTGCAAAACATTGTCAACTGTTGAAATGAAACTGCTCCAATTTAAACATTTCAGCAAGATATGTACAGACATGACATTCAGAGTCCTTTGTTAAACTTCAGCATCACTTTAGCCTCAAAATTCTCATCAGTGACTCTGGCTCTGCATAGTACTATTAGTAATAGTAATAGTCTATTATGAAAATGTTTTTTCTGCTTTAGCTAAGCCAGGGATCTGCAACACGCAGCTCTTTTACTGCCTTGTTGTGGCTCCACTAGATTTTTAGGTAACATAACATAATCCTCCTTTGCTGTAAAATAAAGCTCTGCTGATCGTTATAACACAGTGTTAACACACTATAAATGGTCTTAAAAGCTGGAGTTAATGTATAACCCCATTTCCAAAAAGTTGGCAAAATGTAAATGAAAAAATGCAATGATGTGCAGATCCTTTAAACCCTATATTTAACTGACAATAGTACAAAGACAACAAATTTAAATGTTGGAACAGAGAAATTTTATTGTTTATTAAAAAAATATTTGCCCATTTTGAATTTGATGCCAACAACACGTTTCAAAAAAGTTGGGACGGGGCAACAAAAGGGTGGTAAAGTTGTATAATGCTTAAAAAACACCTGGTGGTTAATTGACAACAGGTCAGTAACATGATTGGGTATAAAAAGAGTCTTTTAGAAGTAAAGATGAGGAGGGGCTCACCGCTCTATGAAAGACTGCA
>JAILXH010001154.1:11102-33657 GCA_023558415.1 Piaractus mesopotamicus | reverse complement strand
TTTTCATCATCTACGGTACATAATAACATTAAAAGATTCAGAGAATCTGGAGAAATCTCTGTATGCAAGGGACAAGTCTGAAAATTAGTATTTGCTGGCCGTGATCTTTGGGCCCTAATCCGGCACTTCATTAAAAACAGACATGATTATCTAGTGGAAATTACTGCATTGTCTCAGGAACACTTTTGAAAACCACTGTCTATGAAAACAGTTAATCACTGCATCCACAAATGCAAGATAAACTTTAAAATGCAAAGAAGAAACCATATATAAACAGGATCCAGGAATGCTGCCACCTTCTCTTGGTCCGAGCTCATTTAAAATGGACTGAGGGGATGTGGAAAAGTGTCCTGTGGTCCGATGAATCAACATTTGAATTTCTTTTTGGAAATCATGGACACTGTGTCCTCTAGGCTAAAGACCACTCAGCTTGTTATCAGTGCACAGTTCAAAAGCCAGTATTCATGATGGTACAGGGGGGCATTAGTGCACATGGCAGGGGTGACATGCAC
This sequence comes from Piaractus mesopotamicus, assembly GCA_023558415.1. Classification (NCBI taxonomy): domain Eukaryota; kingdom Metazoa; phylum Chordata; class Actinopteri; order Characiformes; family Serrasalmidae; genus Piaractus; species Piaractus mesopotamicus. The sequence continues at coordinate 33,145 of JAILXH010001154.1, read as the reverse complement.
ATCTGTGAAGGCACCATTAATGCTGAATGATATGTACATGCTTTATTAACATATGCTGCTATCCAGACAACATCTTTTTTAGGGAAGGCCTTGCTTATTTCAGAAAGACAATGTCAAACCACATTCTGCATGTACTACAACAGCACTGCTCTGTATTAAAAGAGTCCAGGCACTAAACTGTCAACCACTGTAAACATTTGGCACATTATAAAATGAAAAATACAACAAAGGAGACCCTGAAATTATTCTACTTTTGGAAAACCTCCTGACTGAGGTGTGGGAAAAGTGGCTACAGCTGACCAAAACGTTAAAGCAGAGCAAAGTCTGCATTTTCATTTACAATATATTTTTAGCCTGTACTAGCACATTGGCACATACTGAAACATATTTACAGCCAAGATGGTAAAACGGACATAAAATGTTGTGGCTCCCAGAAAGGTTTGATTTTTGCTGAAAGGACAGAATGGCTCTTCTTACCATTTTGGTTGCCGACCCCTGAGCTAAGCTTACTAAGGGGTGATCAGCGCACGGGGTCAGCGCAAGACCGTTTACTCGAACTGTCTGGCTCAGTCAGGATTGCACAATCGCTGCGAGCCCAGTGAACGACCGCATTCTATGGCTCAAATATTGCGCGGATTGCCTGAAGCCTGTAGCGAAATTGTAATGAAAATTATCGCTATAGCTACACGAAAATCTGTAGGTGCTACAGCTATTAGCTACATTTCAAAAAACTGTAGTGGCTACAGCTATTAGCTACAAAAATTTGTAGTTAGCTACAAAAAGTAGCGCGCTACTTAGCTACTCCCCCACCCCTGCCATAGATATACATACCTAGATGCCGCGTTGGGTCCAGCCAGCACGTCAACGGCACCACCATTTTGTGGCGGTCAACATCGCTGCTGGACTGCATTCAGAACCATTAAAAAGCAGCAGTTTAAGAAAGATACTGTCCAAAATTATAGTATTTCAAAAATACTGCACTCAGAAAGCAGGATAGGATTATATAACAGAGGCAACGCAGCGATCCACTCTCATGTTTATGTGATGCGTATTGTTTGTGGGATGTTTATGTGTAGATATGGCCGTGTGGTTAGTGATGCACATAGAACCTGTTGATGTGATTGTTTTTCCTCTGGTTTTATATTAAGCTTACTTTATTTAATAGTCTATTCAGGGGATCTTAACTTATCTAGTAGTATTTATTTACATTGATGGTTAATGCTTTGTAGCTAGGTAAGTTATAGAATTTCGTAATCCGTGTAATTATTCATAATTGTGACACGGCAACAGAAACCAGACGCTTGCGGAGAAAAAGGACTAAAGTTGTTTTAATAGAGTTAGGCAAAGGCTTGGTCAAAAAACAGGTGTGGGTCAAATCCGAAAGACAAAGGCAAAACACAACGATGATCATATCACTGTGCGAACAAACACCAAGGGGCTAGACAAAAGGGTAAGTCAAAAAAACAGGCAGAAAGGTCAAAAACACTGATCCAAAAACGACAAGCAAAAGTACAAAAAAGGGGCTAGGCAAAAAGGCAGAGATCACGGCAAACAATAGATCAGAAATAACGCTCAGCAAGTTCGTAAAGAATCAATACCCCGCTTTGAACCTAACTAAAGCCAGGGCTTGTAAACTATCCTGCCTCGATCATATGACATAACAGACAGGTGCAAACAGTTAGTACCCCGGGGAACACGAGCGCTGATAGGAGCGCGATAGCCCGTCCGAAGTCATGTGATCCCCCACAGTACTGTGGGTAATGGAGTCCATTAAGGTCTCCGAGTCAGAAGGAAGTTGTCTAGTCATATGATCTTCCTGAGGGTTTTGGGAAATGAAGTCCATAGCATCTCGTGATGCTGGTGAATGCGTGACAATAATAGATTCACGTTAGCACCTTCTTACACAAACTTGAAGTTAGATTCTTATTTGCCAGCTTCTTGTTACAATTTTCCTGTTCCACTTAAATGGTGCAGCTTCAGGCACCAGAAAGTGATTGATGAAGGTAGAATGGGAAAACTCGAGTAAGAAGCTGGCAAATAGGAAGCCAAGTTAAGTTTTATCCTTCTTACTGTGTTTTGGGGGGTTTATTTTATTTTTATGTGTTTAAGATTAGAAGTGATTCACACATTGATGGATTTGCTGATGTGTGTAAGATTATGTTTCTACCGGAGCTTGCACTAAACTTGGTTTTTAACGTCAGGTGCTAGAATACTAGATTGATCTATATCTGAGGATTATAACAAAACAAATTTAGTGAAAATCAGTTGAGTAATAAGGAAATTGTGGCCGATATAATCCTGAGAACTCAAAGTCTCTCAATACTAAAGAATTTGTTCACAAGTGGATCTTGACTGCTCCAACATGGCAAATGTGCAAACGTATCGCCTCAGATAGTGAACAACAGACAATGCGGCACCTAGATATGTATATGTATGGTGGTAACAGTGGCAGACGGAACCAGACGCTCACAGAAGAGGCTTGAGTTCAAAACTTTATTATCAAAAGGGCAATCCAAACTCGTCGGTAAACACAAGCAGAAGGTCAAAAAACAGACAGTCAGAAGAGGGCAAAAGGGCAAGACTAGATTCGTGGTCATAAACAGAAAACGGGTCATACACAGAGTAACAGAAAGTAGCACGATGGAAATGCTCAGTACACACAAGTGACGATATTTCGGAATGAACTAAGCTAAAGCCCAGGCTTATATGCCAAACTAACAAACACAAGAAAACAAGGATTAGGTGGAAATGATTGGCTGTAGGCTCAGCCAGGTCTGAAGGAGGTGTGACAATGGTAATCTTTGTTGGAAGCAAATGTTCATGATTTATTTAATAATCTTTATAGTTTTGCAGTTTTTTCAAGTTAAGTGATCTTTTTGTAGGGATTTTTTGTTACAAAGGCTAAGATTTTCTTTTTTTCTTTTCTGTGTTTGACAAGACTATATCTCCTTTTCATTTGCTGAAATGGAAAAAATGATGCAGATGACAGAAAAACTTAAGGTTACAGTCATAACTCCCTCCTGCATATGCCTCAGATGCCAAAGTCCGCTACGCCAGCCCAGTGGCTGGCTGACAGGCGTGATGCTAGTGCTCCCCGTCCCGCATGCATAACGCGGTTACACGACATAATCTAGTTATTCAAACCAGACACTGGTGAGTGGTTTCAAGCATTTGTTTCAATGTATCACTTTGGGATATCCTAACTCCCGTACTGCTAAACAAGCCTTTCTCAAACATCTGCTACCAACGGACTATGTCTGTGGGCTGAGTTTCCTCATTCTCTAGGCACTTAGCACAGCGTGTGCAACCGTCGGTACTGTTACATTCAACTAATAAAACATGGCAAACATGTGAAGTGAGGACCAACTTGCCACTGTGCATACGCCCTGAATCGAGATTCTTCAGAAGACTGCCCAAGAGATTGTCTCTTCTCTTGTTAAACACGCACATATGCCAGCTGGAACTGTTTAGATCTCTCTACATAAATGCACATAACGCATTCAGTTGCTGCTGGTCTGGTGATGTAAAAGGCGTAGGATAAAAGGCCTGGAGCTCCAAAGGGAGGCAAGACTGGATGACTTTCTGAATAGTCATAGTGAATTTTTACCATGGCATAAACTGCACACATGAGGAATTTCCAGAGAAAGTGTGGATTTCACTAACACGCTTTGCTGAGACAAAGGTTTCTAACAGTGCAGTCTTAACGGATAACATTTAAAGATCCACTTGATCTGGTAGTTCCAAAGGTGCAGCTGCCTTTACACCCAGCACCAGACATGAATCCCAAGGTGGGAGCACCCGCTAAGTCCCTTTCATGAAATGGCAGCCCAAGGGGGGCTGTTCTAATGTTATTCCCTAAAAGTCTATATGACACAATGTAGTAGCTGCCATTTACACTTTTATGGTTGAAAATGATTTTTCCTTATATATTAAGTACTTTAGGAACAAAAATATCGCCACCACAGAACACTGAAAGAGAAGTTTACATTAATTCTTACACTACTGTTCAAATACTTGCTACTTGTATGCATAAAGGAATGTAGTGGAAGAGGCTTTGGTGTTTTGGATGGTTTCTATTACTTAGGTGGTAACCCAGTTATGTTCAAGTTAAACCACCCACGGGCCAAGCCTACAGAGCCAGACGCTCTGAATGGGGATGATAAATCACCCCACCCTCCACACCCCCATGCATAGGTCAGTAGATCCCTGTGCAATGGAAGAAGGAGTGCTACGGAGGACCTAGATGATCTCTGTCAGCCAGTGCTTCCCTGACCATCGTGGAGATGACAGGCCTAGCCAAAATGATAGACAGACAATTTTCCTTCACCTTGGATAGAGTAGGGGAGAATAAAGCTGTTGGTGGGAATGCATACAGCAGTATTTGTGGCCATTCGTGTGTTAGCACATCTATCCCCAGAAGTGCTCTGTTATTATGCAGAGGGAAGAACAGAGGGCACTGTACATTCCCTCTTGAAGTGAACAGATCTACTTGTTGCTCTTAAGTCAGAATTAGCACACTTTTCTCTGTGTTTAATTTGAAAGCCAGTTTCATTACATGTGTGTGTGTGTGTGTGTGTATATTCTGTCTGAGCTGCAATGAACCACCTCTATGTAGTGAGGTGGATGCCTTTCTCCCGGTAGCAGCATCGGTATGTTTCACAGACACCAGTGGGTTGAGGGAGAGGCCAGAAGGGAGCGCTAGAAATTTGTAAGCCACCCCTATGAAGAAAACTTTAGGAATTTCCTGTGAGGTGGATATATTCTAATTTGACAATAAACATCCTTCAGATTGATTGACATGAACCAATTGCCTGGGCCTGCAAACCTCAGCAAGTCAAAAGGGTAAGCATTCTGAACTAGAACAAAATGTGTTTGTTTAGATGGCGTAAATCTAGAAGAGGCTGTAGTGCTTGGGTTCCTTTTTTGGAATAGGAAAGTTCCTTGAATAGAAGCTGCATTGCTCAGGTGGGACCATTCTTATTCTTGCTTCAGCAGTGAGGTAATTTCCTGCTGAAGAATGTGGGCTGATCACCCCATGCTTGGGAATAAATGATCCCTTTGAACTCTGGGGAGCTGACGTTAAACTGCAGTCTGTAACTGAACTGTACTGTTTTCAGCACCCATTGTGATGTGATGCAAGCTCTTCAGCTGTCTAACCACAGAGCATATGCACTCTCCTGTGGCAGCAGAGAGAGGGAACTGTTGCTCTGCACTGTGCATGCACAAACGGGCTGCACAATGAAAGCGTTCATGTGGCTTATAGCTTAAGAGAGCACAAAAGTTCTCTGATGTGGCTTTATGATGTGCTTTGTTTTGCAACATTTTCTGCTTTGTTTTGTTTTGCAACAAACTGAGACATTGGGAACACAGATACATTGTGTTATCAGTAAATTCTTTACTGAAATTTGGTAAACTGTGGTAGCGGTGTGTAGTGAAAAGGAGTAGACTACTGTAGCACTATCTCTTCTTTCTAATGACCCATGCTTCCTAGGCCGCACAGGGTCTGTTTGCCACAGAAGACGCTGTGGAGCACCATAAGACTACTCTGTCAGGACACTGGAGAACTGAGGGCTGAAAGCTGGCAAATGGTAGGTGGGCTGGCTTTCCCCCAACATGAAGGCATCCTCAGGCTGACTTCTTCTTCTTCCTCCCCACCACCTGTAAGGATGGAGGGGATGGCTGAGCTGCCTGTGGTCCCACCTGGGCATGTGGCCTCCTGGGTCAGTCAGTCTTAGGCTCTGGGTTTCTGCTTTGACCTGACAGACCTGTTTCTGGCTAGGCTTGCCTTGGGAATAGAAAGGTGATGGATGGGCGGGCGCCTGCCTTCGCGAAAATAGGGCAGGGGGGAGGGCTAAGGGCCTAGCTTATCCTCCTAGGTAAGCACAACTGCAGGGCTTCGTTACCCTCTTCTTTTCTTTGCACCCCTTTTGCATCAGCATAAGAGCAGTGCAAAAATGCCCTGTGGCACCACAGGTACGTCCAAGATAGACTCTTTCTCTCTGTCTGAGAGCTTTGTCTTATTGAACCACTGTCCCCTTCCCTAAATGACCATGATGGCCATGGCTTTTCCACAGCCTGGACTGCACATCTCTGGAGATGGAGGGCCAAAGTATGTGAACCTTTGCTTTCAGTATCTGGTGTAACCCCCATGTGCAGCAATAACTGCAACTAAACATTTCCTGTAACTGTTGATTAGTCCTGCACATCAGCTTAGTGGAATTGTAGCCTATTCCTTTGTTCACTACAGCTTTAACTGTGTTATGTTGGTGGGTTTTCTCCCATGAACTGCTTGCTTCAGGTCCTTCCACAACATTTCTATTGGATTAAGGTCAGGACTTTGACTTGGCCATTTCAAAACATTAACTTTATTTTCCTTTAACCATTCTTTGGTAGAAAGACTTGTGTGCCTAGGGTCGTTGTCTTGCTGTGTGACCCACAGTCTCTTGAGTTTCAGCTCACGGACAGATGTCCTGACATTTTTCTTTAGATTTTGCTGGCATAATTCAAAGTTCATTGTTCCATCAATGACTGCAAGCCATCCTGGCCCAGATGCAGCAAAACAGGCCCAAACCATGATGATACCACCATCATGTTTCACAGACGAAATAAGGTTTTTAGAAGTTACCCTGGGTTCTTTTGTGGCCTCGCAGAGTGCTGTTATTTAAAGCTAAATTTCACATTTTGTAAACAGGTTGCTCCATTTCTAAAATAGGTTTGACAAATACTTTTACTGATGCACTGTTTTGAAAAGAACATTTCAATGTATTTTAGTCCTGCATTAACTTGCCTTACATAACAGCTATGCATTAAAACATTTTTAAGCACATAATAAAAATGCCTGATGAAGACGGTTCTATTAATATAGTTTGCCACTGCGTCCACAAGTGCAAGTTAAAACACTCCCATGCAAAGAAAAACATACATAAACAGGATTTAGAAGCACTGCCACCTTCTCTGAGCCCAAGCTTGTTTAAGATGGACAGGGTGGAGTGTAAAAGTGTGGTGTGGTCCCACGAATCAAAATTTTAAATTCTTTTTGGAAATCACGTACGCTGCATCCTCCAGGCTAGTGGAGAGAGACCACCATGGCGTGTTATCAACACACAGTTCAAAAGTCAGTATCCGTTATGGTATGGGGTGCATTAATGCACATGGCATGGGTGACTTGCACATCTGTGAAGGCATCATTAATTCTCAACAATATATGCAGGTTTAGGAGCAACCATCCAGACAATGTCTTTACATACATGGACATAATAAACACTGTTAAATGACTTAATTTGATTATTGTTTTTTCCAAAAAGCACTGAAATCAACACTAACAAATATATGTCACAAAGTATTAAGTTACAATCACATTTTGTTTCTTCAGCAATAATTTTAACCTTGTGTTCTAGAGGAAACAATACAGCAACTGGGAAAGGTAAGGTAGTAAGTTTGTTACTTTAACACCAACAATACAAAAGTGTGGCAAACAGGGATAAGACTTCTTTGCTTTAAATACTTTTGTTTGTAAAGCCACTGCCTAAGTCTTATGTACAAATCCACGGCTGCAAACACATCACTTGTTATGTCCAAATTATGCTCTGAAAAAAGGTCTACATATATATTATATACATCCTCATCGTCGGGAAAGTGTTTGAATACAAAATCTTCCAAGCAGGATTTAACCTTTTCCAGGCCCACATATTGCAGATAGTTCCCTGACTGCATTACACTACGTGGACAAAAGTATTGAGACACCTACACATTACATCTACAGGAGATTTTATGACATCCTGTTCTAAATCCATAGGCATTAATATGTCCCCCTCCCCCCCCTTTTAAAAAGCTATACATTCTTTTCCACTATTCCACTATTCTGGGAGAGCTTTCTACAAGATTTTGGAAGGTGTAGGAATTTTTGCCCATTCATCCAGTAAAGCATTTGTGAGGTCAGACACTGATGTTGGACAACAGGGCCTGGCTTGCAATCTCCATTCTAGTTCATCCCAAAGGTGTTAGATGAGGTTGAGGTCAGGGCTCTGCGTGGTTCTTCCACACCAAACTCACACAACCATGTCTTTATGGACCTTGTTTTGTGCACTGGGGCACAGTCATGCTGGAACAGAAAAGGGCCTTGCCCAAATGGTTCCCACAACTTTAGAAGCATACAATTGTCCAAAAAGTCTTGGTATGCTGAAACATTAAGATGTCCTCTCACTGGAACTAAGAGGCCTAGGCCAACCCCTGAAAAACAATCCCATAGCATTATCCCTCCTCCAGCAAACTTTACAGTCAGGCAGGTAACATTCTCCTGGCAGCCGATTGCTATGGAAAAGAAATAAGAACGTGAACATTGCATTTTGGTTTTAGTTTTGACACGTATTCTGCATTTCGTGGAGAAGCCATAGCGAAGCTTGGATTTTCTTTTTTCTATTAGCTTTTTCATTTTAGATTTGGCCATGAAATACCAGAATAATAACTAAAATGAAATGACAAATAGCTGTTTTACATTTATTTTTATTTTTGTCACAAATGGCTCGTGCTCATGTGAAAAATGAAATTGCCAATGTAGGTATTTAATTTCATTTTCAAATTTGGCAGGATATTTGCGCAATGTTGGAAAAAGAAATGTCAAAAAGAGGTTTGCATTTACCTTTTTCTTGTTTTAATTTTAATTTCTTTTTTGGCTGGATTTGCCTCCCATAATATAAGGCTCTTGGGAAAGCCAACAATACAACCACTTATTCCAATTGTAAGTAGTTTAAGCATATCGTAGCCATCAATAGGTCAAACATAGTTAGGAACAGAGTTTTGCAGTTGCTGCCACCTCAGCCTTTCAAGGGTGCATTCGCTTAGAACAGTCCCATGCAATTCAGCGAGCGAAGTTAGGATTTCATCATTTGTAAAACCACATTCGAAATATTTTTGATTGTGTTCACAATCCCGCTGATAGGCTACCTCGTCTGGCGTTATGTGATTAAAAATTATTAAAAATAAAAATTCATAATTATGACTTAAGTTCTTATAATGATGACTTAGTAACTCATAATCATAAGAACATTTCTCATCATTTTGAGCTTTTATCTCAATTATTAACATCTCATAATTATGCCTTACTATGTCATAATTATAATAAGTATGTCATTATTATGACTCAATTATAACTTTAATAATTAGGACTTAGTATCACATAATTATGACACTCAATTATGACTTAGTATGTTCATTATTATGACTTACTATCGCAATGACTTACTATCTCAAGAATGACTCTCATAATTATGATTTAGCATCTCATGATCATGACTTTGCATCTCATAATTATGAGAAGTTCTCATGGTATTGCCATAATTATGATATACTAAGTTATAATAAAAGCAAGACACTTCAATTAAACATGGTTTATATCTTTATTTTTAATAAAGTATATATAAAGTTTATATATAATAAAGTCCTTGAAATCACTGATCGTCAAATAGCATCTTTAAAAGTCCTTTTGTATTTAGTTTAAATGTACAACATTTCAGTTCAATATAGAACTCACATAAAAAAGGGTATAGTATTCCAAAATAATAAAGCACAAAATAAAAGCTTATATTTTGTATGTATTTTTGCTTAAAATTACTTGTGTGGCCTACTATACAACTAACAAATCTGACCATCCAAGCACTGTCTCAGTATAGCTGTATAGCAGTGTATATGTATTATACATACACTCACTGAGCACTTTTTAAGGAACACTATATTAATACCGTGTAAGGCTTTGCTCTCAAAACAGCCTCAATTTTTTGTGCCATGGATTCCACAAGACATTGGAAATATTCCTTTGAGATTCTGGTCAACTAGAAGATGGGTATGAAAGGATGCACATGGTCACGGATTCATGCTGTTGGTGCCAAATTCTGACTCATTTGTGGGCCTCAGCGGAAATCGAGATTTATCAGAGAGAACTCCATTTTTCCAGTCTTTAACTGTTCTGTTTTGTTGTGCTTGCACCCACTTCAGCCTCAGCTATCTGTTCTTGGCTGACAGTGGATCCAGATGTGGTTTTCTGCTGCTGTAGCCCATCCACCTCAAGGTCTGATGTGTTGTGCATTTTGAGATGCTTTTCTGCTTACCACAATTGTACACAGTGGTTGTCTGAGTAACCATAGCCACTCTGTCAGCTCTAACCACTCTGGTCATTCTCCTCTAACCTCTCTCATCAACAAGGCATTTCCATTCTGTAACTGCCGCTCACTGGATTTTTTTTTATTGCACCATTCTGAGTAAACTCTAGAGACTGTCGTGTGTGAAAATCCCAGGTAATCAGCAGTTACAGAAATACTCAAACCAGCCCGTGTCTGGCACCAACAATCATGCCACAGCCCCCATTCTGAGAGTTGATGCGAACATTGCGTAAAGCTGTTGGGCTGGATCTGTATGGTTTTATGTACTCCACTGCTGCCACACAGTTGGCTGATTAGATAACTGCACGAATGAGTTGGTGTACAGGTGTTCCTAATAAAGTGTTTGTTGAGTGTAGATACTTGGATTATATCGGCACTTGCAGTTAGTGGACACTACTGTTCAGAGCAACATAAAGACAGCCCCTTTTGAGGTCAGACCCCTCTGTTTCATTACACACTTTCAAACTGTTAACAGTACCCCAGGGACTGAGTTGTGTAATCATTTACAGTATGTAGCTATTTACACATTTTTGGTTTATAAGTGGCCTGTGAACTTTTTAAAATCCAACATCAAAAGGCTCTGCAGCTGTTAGTCATACAGTTTATCTGCATAGTTCAATGTTAGTACTTTTTTACAAAGGCTGAAATCTCTGAAGCAATCTGATACAGTTTTCCGAAATGGAGTTTAACTGTACCATTCCTCTTCATTACTTCCAAATTATGGTGCCTAAACATGAAACACAAAATATATATACATTAGTAGGCACTAGAATTATTAAGTGTTAAAATAAGTGAAATGCCTTTTGGCATATACATAGACCTAACTCTACACATTCTTTCATGCCACCATGTAACAGTAATGGGGTGAGTTTCCCTAAGATGATGAATCGTGGTGAATAACGAACAAACTAATGGAGGATGTGAGAAAAGAACAAGTCAGTTCTGCAAGAGATTCCTGATGGGCTTTGTAATCCAAAACTTAGCAAAAAGGTGTAAATAACTTTGTTGACTCCTTCTTTATGCCTCTCTTTGCCAATAAACATTTTCAATATAATCGGGAAAAAAAAGATGCCCTACTCAAGGACAACGTCCATTTACTTTAAAATGAAACCAAGTCCATTTTTAGAGCACAACAAAGAAAGTCTTAAAAAGGGACAAGATGCCCCCCTACCAAGAGAAAGAAGCCCCCTGGCAATTGTTGCATTCGTTTTCCATCTTTTTCACAATGTAAAATTTACATATCAAATCATTCCTAGTCATTGTGCTTTTTTTTTTTTTTTATAAACATTAAATTTAAAACATTAAAACAGGTCTGTATCAATTTATGACAATTGTGTTAATGGTTGCACTTCATTTTAATAATTTATGACAAAAGACAAATGAAAGTAAAATATGACAAATTCCAATTTTGTCGATTAAAGCTACACTATGTAGGTTTTACAGATCTGGAGACTTCTCTGGTGTAATTGCTCACAGTCAAAACTTTGTGAAGGACATTTTTCTTCCGAAAATACAAGTGACTTATTTACCATTGTCTTCATGTCTTAATCAGTATAATGTTAAATTTTTGGTGTGTGTGTGATGTTGACAGATACCTGACCAGACACCTCTGACTTTGAAATTATTATTTCAGGCACTCACTGCACTTGATAAATAATGAACATTCTTAAGATCAGATTAATGAAGTACTTTCCATCATGATGCTTTTGGGAAACGCACCCCAGAACAGTAGCTTTTGGCATAAGATTTGTATGTTTAATATGGAAAGTATGCAGTATATCAGTTACCTCAAAACGGCTGTAAACTTTTTTCTCTTTCCGCATGCTCTCCATCCTTTTAAGCAATTTTTCACGCTCTTCAGGTGAGGCTGTGGAGGACCAAGTCTGGGACCTACTTTGTAGATGACTGGATATCTGTTTATTTGTCTGAGTGTTCCCATTAGCCCCATCGTACTTAGCATCACAAGTACCAGTCATCTTTGATGCTCTGCCAAGGTTCTTTGCTGATATCTGCTCCAAAAGGACCTTGGTGTCATCCCTAAGGTTGCTGCATGAGAGAACGTTTACAGTGGAGGACTGGTGGGTAGGCTTTTCTGCAGCAGGAGGCTGCGGATCTACTGCATCAGGGCATGGCTGTGGTTCCTGAAAATGCTCAGCATTATCAAATCCAGCACTTTTTCCAGTTGCAGTTTCTTTTATATTATCTACCTTGTCAACTGTTGGCTCTTGCATCTGCTTTTGTTCTTTTGTAAGCTCCTTTTTCTGATCTTCATCTGTCCTCCCCTTGGATTCAGGGTCATGTGGTAAACGTGAGGCTGACTGGGTGATGTCCAGAGCTGTCTGGATCTCTGCTGCTAACTGACTTACAGGCAGGCAGGCCTCTGATGAAGTATAGCTTAGAATGTCTGTCACTAAAGGTAGACTAACTAAAGAGGTAGGCTTAATGTCATTAAGTGGAGCTGTGTCAACAAGGGACTGTGTTGGGGTTACAGTTTGGATCTCACCTGACCCCAGAGTAGAATCTTTTTGAAAAGACTGAGCAGTTGAGCTACATTCTGGAGGGCAACAGTTTGTAAAAAGATGAGATTGGGAATGTTTCATCAATGAGGTAATGTTTGTCAGGCTATTATTTTGACATGTTCCGACATCTTTCTTTGTACTGTTTGTTGTCGAGCCAGTTTCTGGAAACACACTTTCTGTTGGAGAAGTGTCAATAGGTGAAGAAGTCATTTTCATACATGAACTAGTTTCTACAGGACTGTGTTCTGTAGATGGGCTTGTGTCTGTTTGAGTAGGGCTGGCAACAGAAATAGTCTCTATTGTAACATTTGCACACAAGTCAGTTTCTGATGGCATACTGCTGTTAGGTGAGTTTATCTCTGATGAGACTATGTTAAGTGGTAAAGGAAACACGTCAGATGCAGTACGCCCAGAGCATTTCTCTGTTTGCAAGGTGCTTCTGGCTGGGGTGGGTTCTGTTAATGGCAGGCTTAGATTTGAACTAGTTTCTGGCAGAGAAGTGGTAATTGAGCCAGTGTTCAGAGAATTTTGCTTGGTTAGGTATAAAATATTTGGTGATGGTGTGCCTGCTGAGTTCATGTCTTTTTGAGTGACGTCATTGGGTGTGGTGTTGAGTGATGTATTTACAAACAAGCAGTTCTTTGTTGTGGATGATTCAGAAATAAAGTCAGTTCCTGTTGCAGTGGCATGCTGGGATGAACCAAACTCTATGTCACTGATGTTAGTAGGTAGGGTAGTCTCTGATGACAGAAGTCCTGTGGTAAGTATGGTGTTTGTTTTGTTGGTTGTGGATGGTGGGTGTGCCACTGCAGTAACAGGGTTACACTCTTTTATGTTAGAACTAGAAGAGGAAGTAGAAGCATGTAACTTAGAAATGGGGAAAGTACTTAGAGTGATTTCTCCTGCAAAGCCCAACATAGCTTGCATTTGTGCAGACGGCACTGGAGGGCTAGTGCTTAATAAATTAGTGCAGAAATGAAGGCAAGGTTTTGATGGGTCTGAATAAAGGGAAGAATCTGATTCGGAAGGACTTGTCACCACTGAAGAGAGAGGTTGGGAAGGCCCCATTTCAGTGGGTTGTTTAGCAGGGTCTGCACTGAGTGGTTGGGAAGACTCAGCGAGTTGTTGGGAAAAAATGTCTTTCGCAGTGCGACGTTGGGAGGGACCAGTCTCTTTTGCTGGGACTTGCTGGGAAGAAACAGTTTCTTTTGCAGTGTGATGTTGGAAAGCACCAATCTCTTTTGAAGTGGTGTGTTGGAAAGAATCAGTCTCTTTTGCGGGGTGATGTTGGGAAAGTCCAGTCTCTTTTGCAATGGTATGCTGAGAAGTGTCCGTCTGTTCAGCATAGCCCGCCTCTGCTGTAGTAGAATGCTGGGAAGGTCTGGCCTCTGCTGGAACAGGCTGTTTGGAAAGGCCTGTCTCTGTTCCAGTGGGATGATGACAAGTGTTTGCATTTGCTGCAACAGCATTTGTTAGTGACAGATCAGCAGAGATTTGCTCTGTGCTGCTGGGTTGAAGGGACACATTTGCACCTGTCACAACCTGGGAAGAAATGGAGTCTGCTGGACTGAGTTTTACATTTTTTTGTGTGTGCACAGATGAACTGGAAGCACCTGAATCAGTAACTTTGGGTAATTTAGCCTGTGGAGATTCTGGCGAGGAGACATTTCGAATTGGACTCAACTGGCTTGTAAGTTTGGGATTTGTACTTAACTGTACTCCTGAACTTACAGCAGAGGCACTTTTGTCTTCTACTGTATTTGAGAATGAGTCACTTAGTTGTTGCTTTAGCTTAATTTTCTCAGCATCTGTGGCACTTGTAGGAATTGCTCTACAAGAACTGTCAGATTCTTGTGTCATCTTGCAATCAGAGGATAATTTGTGCTTCAGGTGTTTATCAGGTAATTTTTGTGAGCCAGGTGCCTTAGTTTTAGAGTCCTGAGAATTGCCTGCAGCCAATCTTTGTGGAGAAGTAGGTAGCATGGCTGTTGTAGCCTGTGGAATTTTTGAGGCCTCTAAAGCAAACTCTTTTCCAACTGAGTCACTTGAGAGGGAATTATTTGGCTTAACAGGCTCTTTGGACGGTTTGTCTTCGGCAGACAATTTTACTAGCGCAAGTTCAGCTTTGCGTTTTGCGGCTAACTCCTTGAAATATCTCAGTCTATATTCAGGGTCATTCATGTCTATGAAGGATGCTGACCTCTGCAAAGCAACAGACGGGCGCTGAGTTGTTTGTGGATTTTGTGCAAGGGCATCTTGAGGTTGAGCCCTCTGAGAAGAGCTTCCTTCTTGTTCAGTATCTATTAGAAGAATGTCAGTAGTCTCACCTTTATCTCCCTCAGAAATTTCCTCTTTGCTGGGTAGGACTTTAGAGTCTGTCCTCAGCGCAGAATCAGAAGATGATTCCCAAGATTTTACAAGACTACTCCACTGAAAAGGCTCCTTTGGTCTCTTTTTCTCTAGGATATTAAAAACTACAGGGGAATGTTTCAATTGGTTATCCCCATCATCCTGGCTCAATGGATTACTTAAGTCTTCTGAAGAGTGCTGTTCTAGATTAGAGTTAAAAATGAGTGAGTGCCTTAGTCTTGAACTTCTCTGGAGAGCTAGATTGGGCCTCCTTCGGACAAATTCTTCACAAATTAAATTAGTTTCTTTAGGTTCTCTGTTTTGCATCTCTTCCAGTTTGTCACCTTCAGTATTACATGATGACTCTGAAGTTGTTGGTGGGGTTGGTCTGGCATTTGTCAGTAATGTCCGGTAGTCTACTGGAAGGTCAAGTGACTTCTCAGGCAGTGTTAAAGGGTTCAAGGGCTGAAGAGATAAGGGATTCACTTTGGAAGTAGGAGCCTTGGTAAACTCACTATTGTTTTGTCTTGTCTCTGAAATTTCAGGTTCGCAGGGTCTTCCCTGCATGACATAGGTGACATTATCACAAAAATCAGTTCTCTGAAATTCTGCCATGTCTTCCTGTTCTGGGTGCTGAAGTGCAGTGAGATATGAGCTGATCCTCCAATCTCGCAATCCTTCTTTTTGGTCTTGTCGTTTGTGGTGTACATTAAAAAAATATTTCTGATCTGGTGGGTTTGGCTGTGTTGGTGAGGTCTGACAAGTGTAGCTTTGGCCCATACTGTGTCTCCTGGGAGTCGACTGAACAGGCAATAATAAATTCCCAGCAGGTGCTGCCTCCATACCAGGACAAGAACGTAAGTATCTCTGGACATGATCATAATCACCTGGCAACTCTGCATCATCCATCTCATGAGGAAAATCAGGTCCTGGGAACTGATCTAATTGGTGGAACTTGAGGTCTCTTGATTTGCCATATGCATCATTGCCAGGCTCTAGACTTGTCCTCTGATTGAAAAACTGCTCCCGTGGAAAGTGGGCACTCTGAATCTCTAAACCCTCAATATGCTGCTCCTCTCTGTTTACTGCATTCATTTGAGGATAACTTGGTACTCCTGTGTACCCATGCCTTTTGAAACCACCCATTTCCTTAGTTTTTGGGACTTTCATCAGTGGTCCATTTCTTCTTTGGTCCATGTAAGAACGCTCCCCTCTAAATTGCTGTGTGGCATGTGCTGGAAGAGGAAGATGCTCGTCTGTGGAACTGCGGATTGATTCAACTCTCCTAAAGGCTAACATTTTGGGGTGTACATTCATTTCGTCTTGAAATGAACGTACAAGCCATTCTGAATGTTCTTCAGTGGGTGGATATTCTCTCTTAAATATACGAGTGATTCCTATATTGTGTATTCCAGGTAAACTGCCATAATCTTCTGCATATGTCTTGGGATTTTCAGTAACCAGTGGCTCTGACTGGGCATACAGAATTCGAAACTCTTCATCAAAGGTCGCCACAAGCTCTCCAAGAAATACATGAGCTATGCAGCGATGAATCTTCTCAAAAGACCACATAAAGCTGCAAAAAATGTCAGATTAGGAAAATGTGTAATCTTACATAATTCCACAAATCATATTAAAATAATTTTACCTGTAGTTGCCACTCAGAACAATTCTACAATCCACCAGCACAAAGCGATTAGTCATCTGACCTTTGAAGGACATCCCTGTGTGGCAAAAGTAGGTGCTGCCAGAGACAGTTCTAACTCTCAGGAACTGTAGAGAGAGAAGACAGTTAGTTGAACCCTACACCAGATAATATTACATTTTTACTGCAACAGATACAACTAAAAACACAGTTTGAACTTAAAATCTCTACTCTAAATACTCTAAATGAAAACTCTGTCTGATACTTTTCAGAGTTCAATAATATTAATAATTTTACTGGGCAAAAATTTCTTCATGACTTAGTACTGAGTGAAATTCACAGTACATCTCAAATTTCAGACGACAAACTAGACGAGAACCAAACATGCCCCCTACAAAAAAAATTGTATACACGATATATCCAGTCCCTGCCTTACTACTGAGATTTGCTCATTGCTTAAAGTAAGAACTAAAGCATGGACTGCTGCCAGACATACTGGGGATAGAGACTACTGACTCTTGTTTAGGCAGGTAATCCGTGTATTTTGACCATTAGAAGTGCCAAGTCAGATTATTATCTTTGTTTGATCACTAACTCTTCTAACTAAGTCTTTTAATACTCAAAATGTCTGTAAGGTAGTGATCTCTCTTAAAAACATCTTGTTCCCTATTTCAACCTGTATCATACTAACTGACAATGTATGACCTGACCAAAAACAGCTCTGCTAAGCTTTTAATGTATCTTTTTCTGTAGCCAGTCATATACCTGATAGCACTGACTTGAGATTGCAACTTAACAAACCATATACAACCGCTGTTGCTGGCCATGTTCAAAACTTCCTCCCAGGTAGGCAACAATATGTGGTCCTGGGTAACAACAAATCAAATTTAATGCCTGTCATTAAAGGGTTCCTATGAGATTCAATACTTGTCCCAGTCTTATTTAATTTACTTATTAATGATCTTGCTGCCTTTGCCTCTGACTGCGAAGTGCATCTGTATGCAGATTACACTATTCTGTATCGTTTGACTTATGCAGCAGTAGAAAAACTTCAGTGCGCTTTCAATGTCTTACAGATTGGTCTGTATAAGCATAATCTAGTTTTAAAGCAAACTAAATTCATGCTATTTTCCAGAACCCCCAGTATGGATTTTAACAGTGTGAATATCTCTGACAAACCACGGCCAAGGCTAGGCAGCAGACAGACTGCCTAAACCGACTGTCTGCTAGGTGCCTTCAGATGTCACAGAGGTTCCACTTAATTGAGACAATGTCTGTTCCCCAAATCAAACAAAATTTCAGAAAACCTCGAAAAGTTTGTTCTACTATTTTAATCAACGTTAGACCAGTTCAACCATTCTGTACCTTTGATATACAACTAGGACTGCTTAACATAAAGATCTCTTACATCTAAAGCAGGCACTATAAACAAACATTACTGATTATGAGTGTGATGCTTTATGCCTTACATACGTACATTAGACCTGAAGAATACTTGCTCTAAATGAAGCCACCCCCACAGGCTACAATTATGCACATAGCCCTTATTGAAATGGCTGGTGGAGGTATTGCAACCATTTATACAAATGCTTTAGGCATTAATCAGAAGACAGGCTACAAATTCTCTTCTTTTAGAATTCTTTTTGTTATTTTAAATGATCGAGAAACAAATAAACAAATATTTTCACCAATTACAATCTACAGGCCTTCAGGGCCCCATTTTGAATTCCTACAGGAATTTGCTGACTTTCTATCAAGTGTATTAAAGCTCTCAAATGATTTAATAATTGTCTGAGATTTTAATATCCACTTTGACAAACCACAGGATCCACTAAGTAAGGCATTTGTACCTAACCTCGTATGAAATCCTCTTTTGTCATAATAGGTTCTCAAAAACCTCCCAGATCTATCAGCTTTTATCAGCTGTCCATCAGAACCTACAGAATTAAATATTATGACTGAGTGCTTAAAGGAAACTTTTCATTCTACTTTAGACAATGTGGCTCATTTTTTTTTTCCAATAATAAAATCGAAACAATTAGGCAAAAAAATCAAAATGCACAGTTAACTGCTGCAAACCTGCAGCCACACAAAGCAAATCCAGATGTTGACTACAGTGTTACTGCTGCAAAGAGGCTGGAATCCTTTACCTTACTTCAACAAACAGAGCTGGTTAAATTTATTTCCTCATCAAAACGTTCTACATTCTAGATCCAGTTTTGACAAGTTTTCCCAATTAAAATTTACCAGAAATAAACAAGCCTTTTTTTTTTTTTTTTTTATCAATTACAAACTCTTCTCTTAGCCTCTGCTATATACTAAAAACTCTTAAATTAGCATTAATTAAAACTCTGATTAGGAAACATAATCTTGATCCCTGCAATTATAGACATCTCTTAAATCTTCCCTTTCTGTCAATGATTTTGGAGAAAGCTGTGGCACAACAAATAAAATTCTACTTGCATAGGAATCACAAACACAAAAAAACTGCAGTCTGGATTTAGGCCTCATTATAGTACAGACACAGCACTAGTGAAAATTGTAAACAATCTCTTATTATTCTCTGACCAAGGAAATGTATCTTTGCTAGTCGTCCTTGATCTTAGTGCAGCATTTGACACGACAGACCACTCTACTAGAAAACCAGAAAGTTTGACCATATCAGCCAAGTTTTAATCAAACCTACACTGGTTGACAGTTAAATTTCGCATTGATTACAAAATTCTTCTGCTCACATACAAAGCCCTAAACGTCCCCGCCCCTCAGTACCTAAGTGAACGTCTCTTATTATGAACCATCATGCCTACTTAAATCACAAGGTGCTGGCTTACTATTAGTACCTAGAATTAATAAAGTTACACCAGGGGGTAGAGCCTTCTTATACAAAGCCCCCCAGCTTTGGAATAATCTTCCAGTCAGTGTTCGGGACTCAGACACAGCCTCAATCTTCAAGTCTAGGCTAAAAACCTACTTGTTTAGTCAAGGTTCTGGTAATTAGTTTTTTCTGTTAGATAAAAGGTACAGATCTGGGGGTTCACAGACAGAGTATTATGGTAAACTGAGAATATCAGTGCTGTAATCCCATTGCTGTCACACACTCACTGAAGTTTATTGATGGTGGAGCGGAGGGGCACTGGCATCTCAGGGAGCCCTCATGTCTTTGCTACCTTCTGGCTCTCCCTTTTTAGTTATGCTGTAATACATAGGCCTGTCAAAGTCACTCTTAACACTATATTGCTCTCAGTTCCCCTAAACATAACTGTGTGTTTCTTTGCTGAGCTGAACAACTGCCCATCCTCTGCAGTCTGATACTGTTGCTTCATCTGCCTTGATTGGATGCCCCTGCTCACCCACCTTCTGGACCAGTGTGAACACCATGCAGCTTCCTGCTATCTAATGTTGCACTGAAAGCCTCACCTGCATTCCACTTACCCTCCTCATGATAATGGTGCCTGCACAGACTCTATTTAATCCTAGACATTGTGTCACCTGCCTCACAATACACTGAGCTCTTCTCATATTCATACTAACATATCATGATAAGCTTCCAAAATTGTATCCTCTGTTTATATTGCTCTTATTGCGTTTTTGTTTTGCTGGTGTTACAACAAAACAGGATGTGTCTCCCAGTGCAAGCTTGAAAAAGAATCGTGGAAACAACCTTGATGTAAACTATAGACATACGTATCTACCAGTAGCCTTAAACCACTACATTTATCCACTTTGCTCTGAGATTCATTACAGGGGAGTCTCAACACTTACCACTGCACACTGTATGAAAATGTTCTTTTTTTTTCTTTTTTTTTTTTAAATAGGTCTCTGGCCACATGGCATCTTGTATCACATTATGCTCTCTGTAAATAATGGTATTTATCAGACTCGCTCTAGTGACTGGATCGCCTGTCAGGTTCCTAGAAATCTGCTTTTAGCTGCAGTGCACCAGCAAACTGTTCTAACCACCTCCACTCATCCTGCAACTGTTTTATTTAATGTTATTTCTTTTACTGTTTTTATGAGTTATACAAGCTCACCAGACAAAAAAATAATCACCTGTTACTGAAAGTACCTAATAGCATGTAATATCTCCACAAGCACAAATAACAGCTGCGATTCGATTTGGCATGGACTGGACAACTTTCTGGATGTAAGTGACATCAATTTCACTGATTTTATGGATGCCTTCCCTGGCATATTACTTCTTGCTCCAGGTAGTCCCACAGATTTTCAAGACGATTCAAATCTGGGGATTTTGCAGGCCAGTCCATGTGTGAATGCTCCTGAATGTTCATCATGCCAATCAGTAACATTTGCAACCCTGTGAACGTGAGAACTGTCATCTTGGAATACAGGGACAGGAATGTTATGTTCCTCGGTAAGATGATGAGCAAAAGGCAAAACCTGGTTGTCTAGCAGTTCAGTGCAGGCACTGTGATTCAAATTTACTGTCATCTCAACCAAAGGACCCATTTCCGCATAATTAAAACACCCCCAGAACATCACAGAGCCTCCTGCAGCTTGAACCACACCTTTCATGCAATCCTCACTGAAAGCTTCCTGAGGTCTATGATGAACATGACACCTAGCATCATTCGCATACAGAAAGAAACGAGATTCATCTGACCAGATAACACTTTTACAGCCATGGACAGTCCGATGTTTTTGTCTTTTCGCCCACTGTAACCGGGCAACTTTGTGGGCAGAAATGAGCAAAAGGCTTGTCACTCTGCTCCACTTCAGTTCTTACAGAAATTGGTAGTGAAGGACCTGCCTTGACTTCTAGAACCAATTCTTGCCTGGAAGCGCAGCGATTTTTATTCACAAGCCGTGAAACATGCTGGCGGTACTTGTCTGTCAGTTTCATCCTTCGGCCACAATTCTGACAAGAATTTCCTGTTGACTGGGATTTTTGCCACTGCTGGTAGACCTGTATGACAGTATGGTTTGATACACCTGCAAATTCAGCTACTTCCTTTACACTATAGCCTAAAGATTTTTTAGTCTTTCTTACTGTCTACTATCTTAGATGTTCTTTTACTTTTTTCATTACTCATTTTATTTCTGTTTAATCTAATTTCTTATTTGAGATTTTATTTGTTTTTTTTTTTTATAAATTTTCTCTTCATTTAGTGTAGTTACTTTTGATTTGTTTTAGTTGATTAAATGTAATTGTAACGTTTTTCAATCCCTGCTTAACTTGCTTGGCTACACTATAAATGAAAATCACCCTCAATGTACTTTCTAATTGAAATAAAGGTTCATTGATTTAACTGTTTCAATAATGAACACAATTGACATTTCAAATGTTTCTATTTTAGTCTCTTTGTCATTAAAAGCTTATTAAAATGAAATGGAATCATTAAGACATAAACTGACATA